>JAKWJD010000317.1:0-31890 GCA_027705065.1 Solanum peruvianum | reverse complement strand
TCTCAAGTGATTAGACGATTATCTGAGACAACGTGAATTTCTCAACCCTTGTTAAGTGTATTTGTTTCTTGTGGTATGTATTGGGTAGTAATAAAACTTGGTGATAGGTTGACATGTTCATATTTGAATGATCATAATGAGAAAAAGGTAATAAAATACAACTAGATTGTATATTGACGTGTGATTTATTGGGAATGATATGAAAGGTTTATTGATTCATTATTGATATTCTATCACAATTGTGCTGTTGTAAATTGTGCATTAATATGGAAATGATCATCTTCTTATTATTTATGAACATGTCATTTGCATTGGTTTCAATACATGTTTGTGACAATTGTTATGTGAATTGATGAAGGATAAAAATTAAAGAGGATGTACCATTTCAAGGGACGTGTCGTATTCCACGACGAATATCGTATTTTGAGGGACGTGTCACACCCACACTAGATATTATAATACAAGATACATATCATACGCCACAACAGAATCTATTATTGAGGGTCGTGTCACACGCCATGATGGATACATTGACAGATTTATCCCTCATGGGTCTAAGATGAGATACAACGGGTGTGTATCAGTTGATCAGGCATTCATCACCAAACTTGGCATTGCATTTCATTGTATTAGAATTATGGTATACTTGTAAGTGTTTTTTTTGGGACTTTTGATTGACTTTATCATGTGTGTTGTTGATCTGAAATCGTCAGAGTGTTGTTATTGCGATATGTGCTATTGAAATTATAGACTATTAGGTAAGCTGATTTCATGTAGGTTGTACTTATGGAGGTTCAGTTGGGGTGGTAGGAGTACCCATATTTTATACCTTTAGCTTTCTGTTAGGAGTTTGCTTGCAGAGTATCGTGTAGTTTGGTACTCACCCCTTGCTTTTACAATTGTGTAGGTTATGAGACCGGATCTTCGTGATACTCTCTATTCTCTTCTTGTCTAAGGCTTCCTATGTAGATTTGTGAGGTAGTTGTTTGTCATTGCATCAAACCTTCTTACTCCTATTTATGATCTTGTTCTACTTTAGTGATAATATCATTTGAGGCTTGTTTTTCTTTCAAACATGTTGTAATACATTAGAAGCTTGTGCACGTGACACCAGGTTTTGAGATTTAAGTTGATTATAAATCTCTATGTTATTTTATAGCATTGGACTTTTATTCTCGTTTTACTTTTATATTTATTGTATTAGTTGAGTTTTAAGCTGATTTGTCTGATGGAAAAAAAACGAATATAGCTCAGTCTATTATTGGATCATGGCAACTATATACCCCAACTGATTTCGCTTAACTAATACTAAATAAGCATCATATGTTGTATTTATATTATTAAGGTTGATAATTTCGGATTATATATATATATATATATATATATATATATCTATATATATATAATATATAATTATATATATATAATATATATATATATCTTACTGTAAAGTGAGGTTAATGTAAAGTAAGTTTATTGTTAAGTGATTTTAATTATGCTTTAAATGTAATGTATGATTTTATGTGATGTTGTGACTATTATGTATGCCTAAATGAAGTATATGAATTGTATGATGCTTTTGATATCAAAGTTTTATAAAGTTTTTCACAAAAATGCATGATATATAGGTTCAAAGTAAAATATCCCTTTTAGATGTATGTTTTTAATAGTGAAATGGCTAAAATATGCAATTTAATTAAGTAGCTCAATACACTGTCCCAAATCACTCCATCATGATGTAAAATTCAATTGAATCATGCCATTGCTAGTCAAAGTCTAATGAAAACAAACCATATAATTAAAATAAATATTTTCCCACCATTTTTTTATTGCACTTTGAGTACACAATAAATGATACAGCATATGACACACTTCTATAAAAGAATATATATCTTTAACAAGAATTTTCTAGGAACTCACACACATATATATATATATAGTATCAGTTAAATAAAATTATCAACCTTAATAATATCGATACAATATATAATATTTATTTAGGATCATTAAGCAGAAATTATCAGCCTTATGAAAGGGGTATAGACTATAATTATTAATGAGAGAATGAATATTTCTTGAAGAGAAATATTACTTCAAGTTTGGATATAAAATCTATAATAATTTTGAATTTTATGGCCCATATATGTAATTTTCCCATTTTTTATTTTTTTTTCTCATGGATTTGGTGGGAGTCCATGAACGACCTTTTGATTCAATAAAAAGGACCTTGATGTCCTAATTTCGATTACAAAAATAAAAGGCATAATACATAAATGTGCTCTTTAACTTGGTTTCAAATCATATTTATGTCCTTCAACTTTAGATGTTCACAAATAGACACTTAAACTTGTATAAAATTGAACAAATATACACACATATCTTACATGTCATTCTACATGTCATTTTTTGTCCTACGTGGTGTCCTACGTGTATTATGTCATATAGGACTCATGTGTTTATTTATTGAAAAGTTGGATAGTTAAAGTGCCTATTTGTGCTTTATGAAAGTTGGAGGTCAAAGTTAAAATTTGAAATCAAATTTAGGGTCCATATATGTATTATGTCAAAATAAAATAGCGTACCAAGAGAAGTAATTTTTTTTCATGTTTTACCTTCAATATAATTACTTATTCCCAAATCATTTTTAATATCTAAAATTATGTATCAATTATATGAATATTATGATAAAATATTCATATTAATCGTTGATTAAATGGTATACAAAAATAAATATAAAAGGAAAAAATACAAAATACAAATAAAGCTGATAAAATTTTTTATGCTCCCAGCTAAATGTGAGTTATCCTAAGCTCCATCTTGACGAGCTGACGTTTGTTTAGGATCATTCATATTTATTATAAATAGTAATAAAATAAAATAAATACATAGTATATTTTTTTAGTTATGATATATATATATATATATTTATATATATAATATATTATATATATATATATTAAAATAAAACTTAACGTTTGAAAACCTGTCTTATAAATTGAAGAGAGTTTTACTTTTTTTTTTTAATCTCTTGACCAACCTTATAGTCAAAATTAGTGTATATTTTAGATTTTATTCTATGTAGTATATATTATATATATGATTTTTAAATACTTTGGAATGAATAATTTCTTAATTTATGATTATGATATTTATTTTCGACTTTTAAAAACTGATTGAGAATAATTCATGTTTATCATTTAAGCATGTAAGCCACATCATATAATATTATATTAAAATATCAGTATCAGATATTCGATTCACAAATCAAAATAAAATTTTCAATTAAAAGTCGAGGAAGCATGACTACCAAAGGGATATTAAAAAACTAATACCAAATATTCGACCCATAAATTGAAAAACCAATTTTTTTAAAAAATTTGTGGGAGGTAGGGAGGATTATAGGTTTGTATTTTTTCTTTCTTTCTTTATTTATTTATTTTCACTATTTTCTCATAATCTCACTATTTTTATGTAATATCCTCCACTCTAATAATATTAAGTAGTATTGTGTTTTTTTTTTCTAGGTCAAATCATAGGAGTTCATGGTTGGATGAAAACTGATTCAAATTGCAATTCAAATTAAGGGCCCGTTTGGATGGGCTTAATAAAAGCAGCTTTAAAAAAGTACTTTTGAAAGTGCTGAAACTTATTTCTAAAATAAGCAGTTATGCTTTTGGATAAAAGTGCTGAAGTTAAAAAAAAAATTGTTGATATGTTTGGCAAATAAGTGCTGATAAACAACTTTAAATCAAAATGTCTGAAATACCCTTAAAAGTTGGTAACATAATAAAAGTTAATTAATTTATATTTTACAGCCATAAATAATTATATCTTGCTATCATTCACATATTTCTTTTTCATCACAAATTATTTATAAGAGAAATATAAACTTATTAGAGATTTTAAAGATATAACTTGAATAGATCAAAGAACGATTTAAGATTTTATTTAGTTTCATCCATAGGTAATAATAATAGTCTATCATTCACATATTTCTTTATTATCACAAATTATTTATAAGAGGAATATAAATTTTTATTTAAGTTATATGTGCAACTTATTTTACATTTTAATAATATATAATTTGAATAGATCACTTGAAAGATTTAAGATTTATTTTATTTTCATTCATTAGTAATAGTAATTGTCTATCATCCACACGTGAAAAGGAAAAAAATAGAAGAAAGAGATGTTAGGATTATGTGGGTAATTTGGAGATTGTATAAAAATATTAAAGGTAAAAAGGTAAAAATGTGGTCAACTTAAAACAACTTATAAGCTGGAAAAAAAAAAGCACCCCTACCCCAGCTTTTAACTTTTGGCTTAAAATAAGTTTTTTTTTTAAACTTAAAATAAGTTATTTTGAGGAT
Source organism: Solanum peruvianum (assembly GCA_027705065.1). Lineage (NCBI taxonomy): Eukaryota > Viridiplantae > Streptophyta > Magnoliopsida > Solanales > Solanaceae > Solanum > Solanum peruvianum. The sequence continues at coordinate 27,520 of JAKWJD010000317.1, read as the reverse complement.
TGCCAAACAACTAAATAAGTCAAAAATCAGCTTTTAAGTCAGTTTGACCAGCTTTTAAGCTGAGCCAAACATGCTCTAAATCGATTAAATAAAATGATTTAATTTGGATTTTGATTTGTTTGGTTTTAGATTGTTAAGAACCGATAGTATTTGATTTGGTTATGGTATCATTAAAAAAAAATCAAAGAATAATCGAACCGAACCAAAAAGTTATATACATAAATTTAATTGTTATACATACATAATATTTATATTCGTAATTTTTTTGAAAGATTTAATGATCAAAATTTATTTATAATTTACTTATGAAAAAAAATATCCAAGGTGAGAACATTTTTCTTATTAGTTTCATGTATATGAGTGTATCAAAATTCTTAGTGGGACTGAAAATGTCATTGTCTCTTCCTTCTAATCAAAATAGTGAATTTTAAGTTTTATTTAGTAAATTCAATGATCGACAGCTCTGTAATGACATTCATTCTAACTAATTTTTTCGTTTGAATGGATGTTGTCACTTTTTGCACATTTTGAATGAATTATTTCTTTTATTTTTATATATGGCTAACAACAGAATAATCGAACCAAACCAACCGAAAATAACCAAATTAATAAATGTACATTATATTTAGTTGTGATAATTTTAAAATCGATTAAATTGGTTTGATATTAATTTGATCAATAACCGACTCGAACCAACCCATGAACACCCCTAGTTAAAACTTTGATTTTTTATTTTGTTTGTTTGTGTTATTTCCTTCATAGGGTAATAATTAGAAAAAATGCACAAGTACCTCCTCAACCTATACCCGAAATCTGAGAGACACACTTACGCTATACTAAGGTCCTATTACCCCCTGAACTTATTTTATAAGTAATTTTCTACTCCTTTTCGATCTACGTGACACTAACTTGAAAAAAAAGTTAACCAGTGTTGGACCCACAAGATAGTGTCAAATACGTCAAAAAGGGGTAGAAAATTATTAATAAAATAAGTTCAGGGGGGTAATAGGACCTTAATATAATATAAGTGTGTCTCTGAGATTTCGGACATATATTGAAGGGGTACTTGTGCATTATCCTTAATAATTATTATATGAATATTTTGCAGATCTAGTTCATGTATTTTTTTTACTTCATCATTTTTGAGGGTCTATGTCAATAAATCTAAATATGAGCTTAATTTGCTCCATGCAGTTTGAAGTTCCTAAAGTCATTAGGTTGTAGCTAATTAATTAATATCTCTTAGAATTTTTCTTTTTATATCTCATGTTTCAATTCAAATAGGTAAAATTATGTCCTCATTGTGTGGTTTGAATGATAACTTGATTAGTGATGCAATGTTGTTGTTATCAGCAATACGTAATTATGTCAAATAATTTAATTTTTTCCTTTTTTTGTTGTCGGGATAAGATTTTATACAATTTTAAGAAAATTAATAATTAAGAGTATAGTTTGACTAATATATTCTTTATCAATTAATTAATTTTTACTCCCTATGTCTCAAATTAATTGATCATTTTTCTAAAAATATTTGTCTCAAATTTTGGTCACTTACTAAATTAAGACAAAACTAATTAACTTTTTCCATTTCACCCCTACAATTAAACAAAATTAAAGTTCCTAAAATTTATTTGTCCAAAGAGTTAATAAAATACTTAATTACTCATTTGTACTCTTGTTCTCTCCCACTATGGAATACTTACAACTTTTGTATGCCCTATGTCATCATAAATTATTTTGATATCTATAAATATGGATAAATGGTAAGATTTTAAAACATTTTATAAGCAGATAAGTATAGAAATGCGCTCTTTAACTTGACTTGGACTTACATTTATATCTTCAATTTTGGGTGTGCGCAAGTAGACACTTAATCTTGCATAAAGTTAAACAAATAGACACTAACATCTAGGGGTGTCAAATGTGAAACCCAAACATAGATAGCCCACTCAACCCGCCCAGAATTTTAAGGGTTGAGCTCAAGATGATTTGAATTGGGTTCAATCCAACCCAATCAATCATAAACCATTTGAAGAGAATCCTCAATTGAGCCTAATTCAATCTCTAATTTTAACCCCTTTTAAAACTTTTTATTAAGATATGTTTTTATATTTAAGGTATAAATTATTATCTATTTAACATCTTTTAGGGTTTATCTATCCATTTGATATATTTTTTAAAAAATTTGAGCTAAAATTCAAATTGTGATTATAAAAGTTAAATATTCATATGTTAAATTATTGAGATTAATCGGTCAAATTGGGCGGATTAAGACTCAATCCTTTTTTAAGCCCATTTGAGCCCAACCCATTTGAGCCCAAAGTAAACTTGGACTGGTCAAGACCCAACCGACTTCTATCTCAACCCATTTTAATATTTCCAATTTCAGCCCAACACGCCCAGTTGACACCAATTTGCATTATCATGCTTGGTGACCTAGTTGTATTATGACATGGAGGATTTATGTGTTTACTCCTTTAACTTTATACAAGTTCAAATATCTGTTTGTGCACAATCAAAGTCTAGGACATAAATGAAAAATGAAGCTAAATTAAAGGGTACATTTATGTATTATGCCAACTTAAAATGTTTTGAAATTCTACCCATTCAAAAGGATTTTCTTTACTAGATGTTGATACTTGATAGAGAGAGAGAGAGAGAGCTATGTTTGATCTTTATGGGGAAATAAATGTCTGAAAAGGAGTCTCAATAGAAATTAGACTTCCTCGTATATTTAATCGAATAGATATTTTCAGAATCATTAAGAGATTTTTTTATATGAAAAATAAATAAATACACTTAATGATCTAATGTCTAAATATAGATTTAGACCTTCATTAAATACAAACAAATGAGGCTTTAGAATACAATGATTCATGATTTGATTCAAAGAAAGAAATCAATTATATAAACATTATTAATATTTTTTAAAAATTCGAAACCTTGATTTGATTTTAACTTTAGATCACTAATATGCTTGAACCACCCCTGAACAAAGTTATTACATTTGAAAAAGCCATTTAATTATCTAGTCAACACTCACAAACAATAGTCATATAAAAGAATTCTCAAGAACTAGTGGGATGTCAAACCCAAGAACAAAATTCGTATATTATTTTAAAATATAAAAAAAGAAAGTCAACTACTAATATTATATAATTTGATTTTAAATTTTTTGATGCACTAATTATTCTTCTTCTAGTTAAAATAAGAGTAGGTAAAGTAATTTTAGCACATGACAAAATCTATTCAAAGGGATCTTTTGAATAATGAAATGGAGATGGTAGGGACCTCCATTTTTGAATAGGTAGGAAGTTGCAATGCCAAGCAAAGAAAAACCCCACTCTCAACCAAATATCTCTCACCCACTCTTTAAAAGATAGAGAAAACATTAAAAGTGGAGGAAGAAAAATGTCACTCTCTTTTCTCATTTCATCATCATTATCATCATGCTCCATTTAGCAAAAGTCTTTCCATTTTTTAAGTGCAAAATTTCCTAATATATATTTTGGAAGTTGTTTGTTAATCAATCAAACCAACAAGAAGTTTTGTGAAAAGGAAAAGAAAATTGAAAATTAATCCATATTTTAGTTGTTTACTTGAAAACAAAACCTTCCTCTCATAATACTCACATTGATTTCAAAAAAGAAAAGACAGTCTGATGCACAAAGTTCTTATTATGGAGTTTGTAATAGCCACAAAGGTCTTGACATATTGATAATGGAAATAAAAAAATACACTATTAATGCATTTTAATATGTCATAGCAAGTGATTTGTCTTCTTTTTCTAGGTCAATAATTCTATAAAAAAAAAATTAGTTTTTCTAGGTTTCTAATACTATTTTTGTTTATTTTTAGTTATTTTTTGAGTGATCTGATAGTATAAAATTGTTTTTGTTTGTCAATGTACACAACTTAAACTCTTACTTTATGAGCCATTACCATGCTATATTTACCTACTTCTCACTTCATTCCACATTCTCCATTTGTTTATAAACTTTTATAGTTCAACTCTAAGTCACTCTTAGCCTTGTCCTAGAACAAAGATAAAAGTTCCAAACCTCCAATGCTATGTTTGCACTCTAAGTAATGTGTTGTATGTACTAATAACACACCATATTTTTGAGCTTATTTTTGCCTCCCAAAGAAGCAGATAAAGCAACATGAAATATGTATTCTTATAGCAGCAACCTAACAATCTATTCTTTCTTGATTTGAAGAAGTAGAATCTTGATTTTTTTTCCTTCGATGGATTCGTTCAAGCAAACATCAACAGGTTTTCTATACAACCCTGATTTAAGTAGAGATTCAGAATCTGAATTCTCAGGAGTTCTTGAAATTCATGTCCACCATGCTAGGAACATTCACAATATCTGCATCTATAACAATCAAGATGTGTACGCCAAATTTTCACTTACGTACAATCCTGATGAAGCTATATCAACAAGGATCATAAATGGTGGTGGCAAAAATCCAGATTTCAATGAAGATTTAGCAATGAAAGTTTCCCAAGTTGATTCCATCCTCAAATGTGAGATTTGGATGCTTAGTAGAGCCAAAGCCTTGATGGAAGATCAACTCTTGGGATTTGCTTTAGTTCCTATTTCTTCAGTTGTTGGCAAAGGAAAAATCACTCAAGATTTTAGCCTTTCTTCAACTGATTTGTTTCATTCCCCTGCTGGTATAGTTAAACTGTCCCTTTTCTTGAATACCAACAACCTCATCTCAGTATCAAACAACAATCCTTCGTGTTCACCTTCATCTTCTTCTTCTATAAGTTCAGAAGTTGTGTTACTAGACAGAAATACATGTCAAGCTATTCTTGATCCAGTTGAGTATTCAAGAATAGAGTTCCCTGAGATCAGTTTAGTTAAAGAGAATCAAGAAATGGTGTCTCAGTATTTTGACTTGGGAGGTTCATTTCTCCAACTTGCTGCATTCCACAGTCATCATCATGATGATGATCAACAACAACAGCCACAAGATGACTATGAAATGGCTGCAATGAATCCATCAGAAGATGATATTTCTCCTAAACAAACTTCTTGGTTACTTAGCTCCTCAAGTTCTCTAAGTGATGAGAGGAACTCAGCAGATTCCTCCCCAGATAAACACAGCAATGATATCAAAAAGGACACAATCAAGAAAGAAAATGAAGAATTGAAAGAACCCCATGTGCTTTTCTCAGCTCCATTAGGGAATATCATCAAGATTGATGCAGAACAATCAGGTATGCAACAGCAGATAGTGGATATGTACATGAGAAGTATGCAGCAGTTTACCGAGTCGTTAGCAAAGATGAAACTACCAATGGACTTGGATAAAGCGGATCAGAAAGATCATGGAAGCTCGTCATCAGATATGAACAACAACAGGAAAGAAAATTCAAGAGTATTTTATGGTAGCAGAGCCTTCTTTTGAACTATGTCTCAATATCTGCTTTTAGCACTGTTTTGGTCATCAGCTTCTCCTGTCCTGCTTAGAATGACATAACAAAAGTAACTTTATAGTAGTTATTCCCATAAGAGAATTGCTCTCATTAGCCAAAATTCCATATATGATTTTGATTAAAAGTTTTTCTTGCAACTGAGTTATGTATGTAAAAGTGAATTATTCATGCCATTGAAAATTGTTGAAGGAAATTTTGTTCATTTTCAATTCAATAGACTATTGATTGGTCAAGTAAAGGTGCTAAGGCCAACAGACTTTTGGCATCCACTTTTGAAGTAAGGCTGCATTGACAATTGGATGCCTTCCACATATGAAACTTACAATGCTATAGAAGAACTATTATTTGTGTAGAGACCAACACCAACAAAAATATAAGAAAAAATTACAATAAGAATCTGCATAAAGCTTGTAAATGTAGGATAAAAAGTAACATGCAAGTTAGACTACTACCAATATTGTATTATTCAACTAGACAAATTTACAGGTCTTCTTGAATCCTCCACCCATAGCTAGTTTAACATATGAAGCAGAGATGGGAGTTGGAATATATTACTAAATCTTAAGGATCTAAAAGATAAATATGAAGTTCACCTAACAATGTACATTTATTGGGGAAACAAGGAGCTTCCTTTTCCATTTGTCAATGATTATATGTATCTGGAATTGACAAGAGGGTATGAACATGGTGCATACCATTTACCAGTAAATCCAGCATCTTTACTGTGTCGATTATTTTACAGATAAAAGAAGTGAAATATGCACAAGGGGCGCGAGTCCTGAAGTCAAGATCTTTAGGGTGCAGAACTCACTTTCGACCCATCCTCACCAAACGCTGCTGGTGCTTCTCGGCGGCCGCCTTATCAGCAGCTTCACGCTTCAGTGCCCTCTTGGCACGCCGCCCAACAAGTTCTTTAGAAGCAGCAGTCTCCTTATTGGGCACGCGGGAAGAACCAGCACCCGATTCCTGAGGGTTTGGTCGATAAACAGGCCTCGCTTCTTGCCTTCCTGCACTGACATATCCATTGTCTCCCCATCGTCTATTGCCTATACGGAGTCTTGAAGAACTGCTAATGAAATAATCTTCTGTAAAATCATCATCTGCATCATCATACATGTACATGTCATCCATGTCATCATCAATCTCCGTCTTTTCCTCCACAATCAAAGGTTTAAACCATGATGCCCTGAGGAGAAGGCAAACACTCTCCTCAAACATGTAGTCCTGAAGGCTGTTAAAATGGACAAATAATTAGTACTCAAGAGAATAGAAGTCACCAGTTAGAAATAGAATTCAAAATCCAAAAAAGAAGCATAGATGGCAAACATAGAAACAGCGCCCTTCTCAAAAATGGAACTAACAATGTATTAGTCATGTCAATATGTGAAAGGAAAAAGAGGTCGAGCAAAACTTTTGGTCCTCCATACAACCACCTAACACAGCATTCATACTTTGAATAGCAAACTGCAAATTATAAAGTAGTTAATATCATGACAACACCACAGTATTCTTCTTAAGTAGGAGGATTTGAAATTACTACAGTTGCTCCCCATTTAGATCCCAATGTTTTCAGGTATATTTGCAAGGAACATAGACAAGATTATTTTAAGTACCATTCTGAAACAGTAGAGATTCATGAGACACTAGAAGAGGATAGACATCTGATAGTAACTGGATGCACACCTCTTCAGCTTGGTAAACCAATGACAGAAGATACTTAGAATTAATGTGCTCTACCGTATCATGGGAACTTTCCATGAAAAATGACATGAAGTAGCTGTGTTGTTCAGGCAATTTGCCTTCCCGATTCATCTATGGGAAGATGGGTTCTGGTAAAATTTGGTAGTTTGAATAATATGGAATAACTGATAAGCGAACTTTGTATTAAAGAGGCCACTGGAGAAGGAAATCCAGAAGAAAGTATCAACTTTAAGATCAGAGAATAGAATGTATGTGTTTGTTGATCATATCTGCAACCTGCAGGGACAAGTCGAAAGAAAACAAGGACAGATTCACTGGTTGTTATAAATCATATAGCTTAGAGGCTTTCCATGAATAATGAAAGCAAGTAGTTATCTAAACCTCTCTACGTTAAACTCTTGCTATGCTTCACAAGGCTTCACATCTCCCTCCTTAGTCCTTGCATATGGAGGTTGCATCAACACCCAACAACCAAAACAAAGATAAGGGCACAAGGCAACTCATATACCACACAATTTTAAAGGTTAGCTCCCCCCCAAGGAGCTGGCCTAGTCGTAGAGGGGTTGGAGTGACACGTTAGGAACCAAGGTTTGACCACTAAAGATACTAAGCTATATGAATACTTCTCATCTACCTAAACCTTGATGCACAGATTTATCGAGTGTTTAGTTGGAGATTGCAGGCCCCAGATGGATAATTGAGGCACAGACACAATAGAAAATTATTTAAAAATTAAAGGTGAAGTTATCAAGGTAACTGGACGGTACGAAACATAATTGGAGAATTTGAAATCAATATGTCAATCCAGCAAATGTGACAATGACAAGGTACTAACCTGCAAGCTTGATAAACATAGAAACCATCCAAATAGACATCAAATTTAAGAAAATTGTAGCAAGTCACAAACTTATAAAAAAAATGTTCTGCTATTCTCAATCTCATCAATGAACACATCTTTCCACCATTGTGCTCATGGTTTCATAATATCATTCACCATTAAAATATAACAGTGTTAATCAGATAACAGTTATCTGACCGAGTTCATTAGCATCACGAGGTTTCACAAATATTTAAATAAAAGGAAAGTTAACTCAAAATTAATCAGTTACCTTCCATCAAGTGAGCGATGGATGTAGAGAAACTCAAATGGATGCTTACACTGAGGACATGTTGGTTCCTCTTTATAGGTAGCCCAGCGAAGGATACAAGTCACGCTGCACACAAAGCAAGGAGAATAATATTATCATAACAAAATTTTCCGTAATTACAAAGAGAAGAAGATAAATACACCCTTGAAAGTTCTGCAGAATGCAAACTTTCAAATTAGAATATCAGTACACCTGTGAGAAAACAGTAGTAATAAAGTCTAGTAAAAACTGAACAAAAATGAAGTATGACAGTCATAACAACAAACAATGTACCCAAGGTAATCCCACAAGTGGGGTTTGGAGAAGGTGGTGTGGATGCGGACCTTACCTCTACCATGAAGGTAGAGAAGTTGTTCCGATAGACCCTCAGCTCAAGTAAAACATTTTAAAGCAGGTATGAAAAGTAAATACATTAGTGAAAAAATCATGATGAAAATAATGGAAAAAAGAAGTATAGCAATAACAAATAGTACGTCGTAATCAAAGCAAAGAGAACATGTGATAATAACGAAGAATAAGATACCACGGAAGTAATAATAATAAAAAATATTGATAAGGAAAACTAGACAACGCTTGACTACCAACTAACCCCTTCTATCTTAATTATCAAACTCCATATCCTTCTATCTAGAGTCATGTGTCATCTGTTAGCTGCAGGTATGTCGTGTTATGAACTTATGTCTAATCACATCCTCAATAATTCTTTGGCCTACCTCTATTTCCACCTTTCTCAAACACACTATGGTCAACCTCTCACACCTCCTCACTAGGACATCTGAGCATCTCCTCTTTACATACCCGAACCATCTCAATCTCTCTTTCCTCATCTTGTCCACCACTAAGACCACTCCATAAAACTTACCTTTTAAGTCTTGGTAAAACATTCTAATCTCCATGGAGAAGACTTATGTATTGATCTTCACTTCCAGATATACGTCTTGAGTCACGCCACTCTGTCTTAGTCTAACTTAACATCAACCTAGGCACAAGGTTTGTCTCAAAAACTCTAGCCTATCGCTAAATCCATCGTGTGTCTCATCAATCAATATTACGTCATCTACAAACTACCCTTAGATATGTCGCATGAATTCATCCATCATTAAGGTACAATAAAAATTGGATATCCTTGGTGCTACCCCATCATATACGAGAAGTGTTTCGAGTCTCCCCCTTTATGGTTTCCCAGGTCTTAGCTCCATCGTACATATCCTTTGTCGCCTTAATGTATGTTATAGATTCACCATAACACCCCTCCTTAGATATGTCGCATCAATTCATCCATCACTAAGGTAAAATAAAATGTGATAACTTTTATATCCTAGGTGTGATCCCATCACATATGAGAAGTGTTCTGAGTCTCCCCTACTGTGGTTTCCCCGTTCTTGGCTCCATTGTACATATCCTTTGTCACCTTAATGTATGTTATAGGTACATCTCTAACCTTCAAACATCCTCAAAAAACCATCTAGGGACTTTGTCTTATGGTTTTTCTAGATCAATGAAGACCAAATGTACAATCTCTCTTCATCACCCTGTACTACTCCACCAATCTCCTTATGAGATGAATGGCTTATGTAGTTGAACATCACGCCATGAGATTGAATTGGTTCTCGATAATAGACACACCACGTCACCCTCGTCTCCACCATCATCTCCCAAACTTTCATATTGTGACACAACAACTTGATACCCTATAGCTATTGCAATTTTAGATATCAATCTTATTCTTGTAAACCAGAAATATTGTACTCCACATCCATTCCTCGAGCATTTTTTGTCATCCTAAAAATGAAATTAAACAACCCAATCAGCTGGTCAATACCATTCTTGCTTGCACTCTTCCAAAATTCCACTAAGATCTTATCTAGCCCGATAGCTCTCTACCTTCTCATCATACGAATAATCTCCTCAAACTTTATACCTCTACGGTACCCAAAATTTGGACGACTCTCGGAGTTCTCAAAATCACCCAGTACAATAATCTTCATACAAGAGTTCATGAAAGTATGTTTGACATCTTTACCTAATGTGTGCCTATTTTATTAATACTTTTCCTTCCTTGTTTTTGATGGACTTCACTTGGTTCAGTCGCAAGCTTTTTTCTTTCACCCAGCAGAGTCTATAAACGCCCTTCTCCTCCTCTTTCATTGTCTCTCAATTAAAAATAGATGCTTAAATATGCAAACGTATGTGATTCTCCATCCCTATTCATTAAGCTCCATTTATTACCATATGATGATCATTGTGACGAAAATAGTTACAATATCATCTTATTGGATATTTACGTAAAAAAAACAAATTGAAAGATATCAGGTCATCTAAAACAGGAAACTGAACAGAAACGAATCAAGTCTGTGCTGATAAAATGGCGGTAAATAGAGAAAGGAGAATCGTTCTTTAGACAAACCAGTAGGCATGCTCGCAACCTTTTACAAGGGCAGTTTCTTGAAGCACTATCTTATTCAAACAAACAGCACAAATCCCATGATGGTTATTCTCGCACCCAACTCCGGATGCTTCCTCAGTTGTGCTCTTCATTTTGTTCTGAAATGTTAACACATATCAATCCATATCCAATGTACTCAATCCCAATATCTCGACTAATCACCATCCATGCAGGAAAAATATAGAAATAACAAATTCCAAGTTATTGTAACTTCACAAAATAAAAGATAAAAGTTAGATAAGCATGGACATATAGAACGTCTATAAGTTTATCCATAGAAACGTCTACTTTACTGTAACTAGTTTGTGCGTCAATCAAAACTTTCTGTGAACATGTACAAATAACAAGTATCAATTATCACCAAAAACCTCCCCCATCACACAAATCTTCACTCAACTACATGTCAATACCAAACTAATCCAAAATACCGTATTTTACTTTCTCACAGTTGCATCCTCTATATCCATTTCATTCCAACACTCACCATCACACAAATCTTAATTCAGATAAACAACTAAACTTCCAAGAATCTAACACTACAATAGCAGACGAAAAGACCCTCATCCACAATATCAAAAACAATAACAGATCAAAACATCCATAATCATTTCAAGGGAAAAAATGAATCTTGGATCAGACTAAACACTCGAGCAATTAATAAACTAAAAAATAGCCCCTAATCACAAAACCTCTTCTATAATACACACAATGGGGTCAGCTATTACTTCACAATCCTCAAAACCCACATAACTATTTCAAGAAAAAATTGGATCTTGAACGACAAATAGCTAATAAAAGAAGAACAAAACCCGATTTACCTGGGGTTCAATGAATAGATCTTGAATGTCGTTGAAGAGTTGTGGAGATTCAAACTCGACAACTGTAGCCATATGGTGAAGTTAGGGTTGAAAAGGGGTCAAGAAAATGGTAACAAAATAGAGAAACGGAGAGATAATTATACACTCTACCGACTAGATTTCAGTATATATGTGTGGAAAGGGATGAAATTACAGAAAATTTATCAGATTGATTCCCTAGGATTATTCTTGATTCCAAAAGGAAATGGAGCTTCGAAGAGAAGGGACGAAGCCAAGGCGGATCCACATACAAGAACTATTATATAGGATGTCCCACGTAACTCACCATAACCAACCAAATCACCCAACAACAAAAATTGGGGATTACAATTGATGACATTATAAAGGGAAAAAGGGTGGAAGGTGTCTTTCAAATATGCAAACTTTATAATGTTTACATTTTATTAATAGTTTGGTAATTTTGATTTCATATTATTTGCTAGGAGCGCAACGGATCTCGTGTTAAAATTTTTAACGCGAATTTGAATTTAGTTAGATTTTAATATGAATATCGAATATTAAATGACAAAATTAAAAAAAAAAAATTTTGAGAAACACACTTTTTAACAGTGTATGTAATATACTCTCTCATTTATTTGCATAAATATTTCTCAAGATAGTAGTTTAAACTTTTCCTGGACTCATTCTAATTTTCAAAATCAATGTAAGAAAATACTAATTCCAAAGACTTTTGAGCAAAACTCAATAAATAGAATTCATGTAGAAATACAAGCATGAACAGCAACACAAAAATGTCATTGTGTAAAATATTGCAATGTCGTAAATAAAAATTAAGAATTCGAAACAAAAACATAACTCATATCAAGAATTCTATGAAATTGAGGACAGAATTTTTGACGGACTGAATTTAGATGTAGGACGTAAGGACGAACTTAATTAATCATTTAGAATAGCTTTACATACTTGAGAAGATGAGATTAACTTGAAACTTTGAACGGAGGATTGAAGTTGATTATTCCTAGCTTCTTCTTTGAGAGAACTTAATACGTGTGAATTTGATTTCCCTAAAGGTTGGTCATGAACGGGAAAGTTATTGGCTATGAGATAGACTTAAGAAATTTAATTGAGGATAGAAGGTCAAGAATATCCTTATGAAAATGTAAGAATACCATAAAAATAAAAAAAAAAAACCTTAAATGAATCTCGTCGATCAAATCGGGCGATCTGGAGGTACCCTTGCTGAAATATTCAGCGGGTCACCCAATAAGGCTTTAGACCACCAAAATATTGAGAGACTAGATTTTCAAGACATTTTGGTGAGGTAATTCAGCGAGTCACCAATTGGGCAGGTGTCCTCATTGAATTTCTCAACCCACACATTTTCTATTAAAATGATCATAACTTTTTACTTCAAACTCCTATTTATGCAAAATTTGTGGATTTGGAAAGAAGACTCATAGATATTTAACTTATTAGATCACGAGCCTCTAACACATTATATATTGAGAGATGTGATTGATTGAAGTTCACCTTAATATGAACTCATGCAAGAAATTAGCCAATAGAAATGTTTTTAACTTGACTTGGTGTTCGGGTCTATTATGACCCTAGATCACGTTAAATACCCTTGATACAGTTGGTAAAGTACCTTGAAACACGATCAAGTAGGACATCACCCTATTCAAGCTCATATACTTACTGCGAAGGATTCAAATTTTTAAAAGTAGAGTTGTGAGATGTTGCCTTTATTTCAGTAAACTTCTAAATTACTTTTGCATGTAATTTCCATCATCATGCCCATATTTGTATATTTTTCGAGTTGCGCAGTGTTATATAGACAAATCTTGTGTCTTAGTTATCATCATATCATCAATAGTGCATTATGACTTGATTCAATATCTTATCATTATAAAAGCATTTTAGGCCATAATATGATAGGAATCGAACTAAAAATTGTATCACCATGATGCACCAAAATTTTAACTTGATGTCTTATCCTCTTGGTGCGATGAAACTTGAATTCACTATCTTACCCTTAATCAATGACATATTATGCCAAAATGCATTGAGTCTCACCCCCCAAACCTATGTAAATTTATTACTCAATTATATTGGTTACAAGGATAATATTATATTTATAATGCTAAGGAATTACAAAATAGTTAGGTATAACATACTCCGTAGACGGGCTAGTAATTGCATATAGATGTCTGTCACGACCCAAATCGAGCCGCGAGTGGCACCCACACTTATCCTAGAACCAACCAATCTAAACCCCAACATCTCAATATAATATAAACAGAAAATTAATGCGGAAGACTTAAAACTCATTAACAAAATCAATTAATAACTTCTAAAACTTATCAATTACTATCCCCAAAATCTGGAAGTCATCATCACAAGAACATCTATCCTCAAATCACTAATTCTAAGAGTATCTAGAAGGCTAAAATAAATAAAAAGCTAATCCATGCCGGAACTTCAAGGCATCAAGACATGAAGAAGAAGATCCAGTCCAAGCTAGAAGCATTAGCTCACCCTGAAATCCGATGTAATGAAGACTGGCTAGAGTTGCGGTTGAGTTGAAGACGACGGTACGTTTGCTGCACTCCACAATTAACAAAGAAAGAAACATAAAAGTAGGGGTCAGTACAAACACGAGTACTGAGTAGATATCATCGGCCAACTCAAAATAGAAAACAGTATATATCAGATAATATCATAAAATCAACTACAATACTCAACATGCGGCATTACAATTACCATAACTCTTGGTCACAACACCAAGCACATCAATGAGGACTCACGCCTCCCCATCATACTCATTTGGGAATTAGGGTCATTAAATTGAGTATATTAACATATTTCAAGATTCATTATCTTTATTCGTCTCGTGTCGGTACGTGACACTCCGCTCCATATACTATCCTGGTGTCGGAACGTGACACTCCGATCCTCATATACTATCCTGGTAGCGGAACGTGGCACCCGATCCATATACTATCCTGGTGTCGGAACGTGACACTCCGATCCTCATATACTATCCTGGTACCAGAACGTGGCACCCGATCCATATACTATCCTGGTGCCGGAACGTGGCACTCCGATCCTCATTCTATCCTGGTGTCGGAACGTGACACTTCGATCCCCTAATACTAAGTGTCAGTTCGTGACACCCGATCCATCTAATACTACGTGTCGGTTCGTGACACCCGATCCCCCTAATACTACGTGTCGGTTCGTGACACCCGATCCCCCTAATACTACGTGTCGGTTCGTGACACCCGATCCCCCTAATACTACGTGTCGGTTCGTGACACCCGATCCCCTAATACTACGTGTCGGTTCGTGACACCCGATCCCCTAATCCCATTCTTTTAGTTCATCAAGCCTTCTTTTATACCAATGCATCATCATTAACAAAGGGGGTTTTAGGTTTAAACTTCACAACCTTATCTTCCCAACCCATTACAATTACATAATCAAATCATGCAAGCATACAATTAAGCATATAGCAGACTTTACAATACTACCCAATACATATCATTCGCTATTAGGAGTTTACTATGAAATAACATAAAAACCATAACCTACCTCCACCGAAGAATTCGTGATCAAGCAAGCAATTTCCCAAAGCTTTGTTTCCTCTTCGTTTCCCTCTTTCTCGATCGTTCTCTGTCCCTCTCCTTGTTCTTTCTATTTTTCTTATTCAAACCCTCTTTCTTTTACCCTAATTAGCATATAATTAAGTATAAAAGATGAGGAATTAACCCACTAATTAACTCAAGGTATCTCTTTTAACCCCCAAGTAATTGACTTATTAATATTACCCACTAACTTTATAATTATAAGCAGGAATAGTCCAAAACGCCCCTTAAAATATTTACAGAAATCCGACCCAGCCTGGGATTACGCAGCCTGTGACGGTCCGTCGTGCCTGCGACAGGTCCGTCCTGCTGCTTCCGTCACGGAGTTCAGAGACTAATTTCTGTGGAAAATGTGTGACGGCCCGTCGTGCCCACGACGGTCCGTCCTGCCATTCCGTCACGAAGTTCAGAGAGTCGATTTCAGTATCCAAATTTCAGAATTCTAAGTGTTTTGGAACGAGACACCCTTGACGGTCCGTCGTGCCCATTACGGTCCGTCGTGGGATCCGTCGTCTCAGCCAGTTTTTCCAGAAATAAAATCTGCTGCTCAAAACGACTAAACAGGTCGTTACAATAGATACCAATTTACCCATCGTTCGTACTCGAACGATCACAAGAAAAGAAACAAGGGCGAAAAGGAGTACCTGAATCTGTAAACAGATGTGGGTATCTTTCTTGCATATCAGTCTCCTTCTCCCAAGTGGACTATTCAACCGGCCGATTCTTCCATTGAACCTTGATGGATGCAATCTCTCTCGACCTCAACTTGTGGACTTTTCTATCTAAAATAGCAACAGGTTCCTCCTCATAAGACAAATTCTCATCAAGCAGAACTGAATCCCAACGAATGATGTAGTTTCCATCCCCATGGTATCTTTTCAACATAGACACATGAAATACCAGATGCACTCCTGATAATCCTGGGGGCAAATCTAATTCATAAGCTACCTCCCCTACTCGCTTAAGTACTTCGAATGGTCCAATATACCTTGGGCTTAGCTTACCTCTTTTACCAAACCGCATCACCCCTTTCATGGGTGAAACCTTCAGCAAGACTTGTTCACCCTCCCTGAACTCTAAGTCTCTAACCTTTCGATCTGCATATTCCTTCTGCCTACTTTGAGCCGCTAAAAGCTTTTCTTGAATGCATTTCACTTTATCTAACGATTCCCTCAGAAGGTCAGTACCCCAAGGTCTAACCTCAAACGCATCAAACCAACCAATGGGAGATCTACATCTCCTCCCATACAGTGCCTCAAATGGGGCCATATCAATACTTGAGTGATAGCTATTGTTGTACGAGAATTCTGCTAAAGGTAAGAAGCTATCCCAATGGCCACCAATTCTATCACACATGCACGAAGCATATCCTCAAACACTTGAATCGTTCGCTCAGACTGACCATCGGTCTGAGGGTGAAATGCGGTACTAAGATCCAACCTAGTACCTAGTTCAGCATGCAATGTTTTCCAAAACTTAGAAGTAAACTGCGTACCTCTATCTGATATGATGGAAACTGGAACTCCATACAATCGCACCACTTCCGAGATGTAAAGTTTGGCTAACTTCTCTGCATTGTAAGTCACCTTGACCGGAATGAAGTGAGCAGACTTAGTTAACCTATCAATAATTACCCAAATGGAGTCATACTTACCCATTGTCTTGGGAATACCAACCACGAAATCCATTGCAATTCTCTCCCACTTCCATTCAGGAATGGGCATTCTCTGAAGTGTTCCTCCAGGCCTCTAGTGTTCATACTTTACTTGCTGACAATTAGGACATTTGGTGACAAACTCCACAATGTCACGCTTCATTCTACTCCACCAAAAATGTTGCTTTAGGTCACGATACATCTTGGTTGCACCCGGATGTATAGAATACCTTGAGCTATGAGCCTCTGTAAGAATAGTGTTGATCAGATCATCGACGCGGGGTACACATACCCTTCCCTTGATTCTCAAAACACCTTCCTCATCGATTGTTGCTTCTTTAGCTTCTCCTCGCAACACTTTATCTCAAATCCGAATCAATTTCTTATCATTAAACTGATTTCCCTTAATCTTGTCAAGGAAGGAAGATCTTGCCTCCACACAAGCCAAAAATCCTCCCTTCTCATTAACTTCTAGCCTCATAAGGTCGTTAGCCAGAGTCTGGACCTCTCTAGCCAATGGACGTCTAGAAACTTGCAAGTGAGCTAGACTTCCCATGCTTCCTGCCTTTCTACTTAAGGCGTCTGCCACAACATTAGCCTTTCCCGGATGATACAAGATAGTGATATCGTAATCCTTCAGTAGTTCCATCCATCTCCTCTGTCTCAAGTTCAAATCCTTCTGAGTAAAAACATATTGTAGGCTACGATGATCCGTATAGACTTCACACTTCACTCCATATAAATAGTGCCTCCATTGCTTTAATGCAAACACTACCGTAGCCAACTCCAAATCATGGGTCGGATAATTACGTTCATGCACCTTTAATTGCCTTGAAGCATAATCAATTACACTCTTCTCTTGCATTAGCACTGCACCCAAACCAGAATAGGATGCATCACAATAAACAATGAAATTCTTGCCTTCCACTGGCAATGTAAGAATTGGTGCAATAGTCAACAAGGTCTTGAGCTTCTGAAAGCTTTCTTCACACTCATCCGACCAAACAAATGGGACATTCTGCTTAGTCAAACTTGTCAATTGGGAAGCAATAGAAGAGAACCCCTTGACAAATCGGCGGTAGTAGCTAGCTAAACCAACAAAGCTCCTCACCTCTGTAACATTAGTGGGTCTTGCCCAACTTTTTACTGCTTCGATCTTGGAAGGATCCACCAGCACCCTATCCTTAAAAACCATGTGTCCCAAGAAGGACACTGAATCTAGCCAAAACTCACACTTGGAGAACTTGGCATAAAGCTTTTTCTCCCTCAACATTTCCAATACCATTCTCAAGTGCTCCTCATGTTCTTCCTTGCTCTTTGAGTATATCAATATATCATCAATGAATACGATGACAAAGAGATCCAGATATGGCTTAAAAATCCCATTCATCAAGCTCATGAAAGCAGCAGGGGCATTCGTAAGCCCAAAAGACATTACTAAGAACTCATAATGCCCATACCTGGTCCGAAAAGCAGTCTTGGGCACATCCGTTGCCCGTATTTTCAATTGATGATAACCAGATCCCAAGTCGATTTTTGAGAAGGTACAAGCACCTTGTAACTGATCGAACAAATCATCGATGCGAGCAAGAGGATACTTGTTCTTAACTGTTACCTTATTCAGTTATCTGTAGTCTATGCACATCCGAAAACTCCCATCCTTTTTCTTCACAAACAAAACAGGAGCACCCCAAGGAGATGCACTTGGTCTAATGAAGCCTTTGCTCAACAACTCTTGAAGTTGGGCCTTTAACTCTCTTAATCAGCGGGAGCCATTCTAAAGGGGGTATAGAAATGGGGCGAGTATACCCGGTTCAAGATCAATGCAAAAGTCAATATACCTATCTGGTGGCATACCAGGAAGGTCTGCAGGGAACACATCCAGAAACTCACGGACTATGGAAACCGACTCAATTGAAGGTACTTGGGTAGTATCATCCCTGAGGTGTGCCAAGAACGCTAAACACCCTTTACTAACCATTCTCTTAGCACGAAGAAAGGAGATGATACGAACCGGAGTGGAAGTGTAGTCGCCCTCCCACACTAACGGATCTTTCCTAGGCTTGGCTAACGTCATAGTTTTAGCATTACAATCCAAGATTGCAAAATTTGGAGAAAGCCAAGTCATACCCAGAATTACATCGAAGTCAACCATTTCTAGGATAACCAAGTCTACATGAGTATTGCTCCCCACAAAAGTCACAGGACACGACCTATATACCTTTTCAACTATCACAGACTCACCCACCGGAGTAGACACACGAATAGGCATGTCAAGTAATTCACAAGGTAAATTAAGACCAGTAGAAAATGAGGAAGATAAATATGAAAATGTGGAGCCAGGATCAAATAATACATAAACCATGA
Source organism: Solanum peruvianum (assembly GCA_027705065.1). Taxonomy (NCBI): domain Eukaryota; kingdom Viridiplantae; phylum Streptophyta; class Magnoliopsida; order Solanales; family Solanaceae; genus Solanum; species Solanum peruvianum. The sequence goes on along the minus strand of JAKWJD010000317.1, from coordinate 8,290 downwards.
AATCACAAACCAAAAGGTTACCTGTGATGACAGCATCAGATGTCTCCGCTTCAGATCTCCCAGGGAAAGCGTAACAATGGGCCCTATCGTTTGTCTGTCCGTTGCCCCTACCATGTTGTGCTGTAGTGGCTCCAGTTTGCCCATCACCCCGGCCTTTTTGGTGACCACCATTACCTCGGCCACCACGTCCTCCAGAATGACGGCCTCTTCCATGACCATCTCTACCTCTGACTATTGGGGGTCTGTAACTCTGTTTTGGACAATATCTCTTAATATGTCCAGTCTCCCCACATCCATAACACTCTCTGGAGTCAAGCATAGGTCTCTCAGAGAAGTGTTGACCAGTCTGAGGTGGACCCCCGACTACAGTCTGTAGTGAAGACTGAATTGGTCGGACTGAGTAACCTCCTGAACCCTGTCCTCTGGAGTAAGAACCATTAGACTCACCTCCCTTTCGAAACCTTTTTGATGTCGATGCCATGGTGAAGTCATCTGGCTTCACTCCCTCCACCTCTATCACGAAGTCTACCACTTCCTGAAAGGATTTTGCTGTAGCCGCTACCTGTAAGGCTGAAATCCGCAATTCTGACCTCAACCCCTTAACAAAACGGCGAATCCTCTCTTGTGAACTGAAACAAAGTTGGGTGGCATACCTGGATAATGCACGAAACTTAGCCTCATATGCAGTAACCGACATCCTACCTTGCTATAGGCTCAAGAACTCATCTCTTTTCCTATCCCTCAAAGTCCGGGGGATATACTTCTCCATAAACAAGCTAGAGAATGATGCCCAATTCATAGGTGGTGTCTCTGTTGGTTGACACTCAACATGTGACCGCCACCACATTTTGGCGTTCCCTTGAAACTGATAGGTCACAAACTCAACACCAAACCGTTCTACTATACCCATCTTGTGTAGTAGCTCATGACAGTCAACCAGAAAATCGTAGGCATCCTCACATTCAGCACCCTTGAAGACTGGAGGTTTCAATTTCAAGAACTTACTGAAAATTTCATGCTGATCACTTGTCATTATAGGCCCTGTAGTCAGACGAGGAAATGTGCCTATTCCCAATGAGGCATCCATGCGGGGAGCCTCAACAGCGGCCTGTCGTACTTCCGAAACCTGAGGTGCTGGTGCAGAAAACACTGGAGGTGTCTGGCCTTGATCAGATAACCCGCTAAGATAAGCAAGAACCTGATTGATCATCTCTGGGGTAGGTTGGGGTGGCAATTCCTCATTCTGCACTTGTTCATTCTCCCATTCCTCACAATCTCTTACCACTTCCTCAGTTGGTGGAGGAGTCACCGCCCTAGTACCAGATGGGCTAGGTGCTTGTCCTCTTCCTCTAGAGGACGTCCTCCCACGACCTCTTCCACGGCCTCTTGCCACTACTCCTCTTCGAGCTACAGCCCCAGTGGCTGGCTCAGACACTTCTTGTCTTGCCGGTGTTGGTGTTGGCGCAGTCGTTGCTCTAGTTCTAACCATCTGCGAAATAGAGTGAAGATGGTCAGATAACAATTTGTATCACCTAGATACCAATTGGATCCAAGTAATAGCACGAAAGAAAGAATGAAAGAATGGAATTTTCCTAAAGTCTTATAGCCTCTCAAAGAAAAGTAAAGGCGTCCCCCTACCGTTCCTTAAGACTCTACTAGACTCGTTCTTGTGTGATGAGACCAACGAACCTAATGCTCTGATACCAAGTTTTGTCACGACCCAAATCGAGCCGCGAGTGGCACCCACACTTATCCTACTATGTGAGCGAACCAACCAATCTAAACCCCAACATCTCAATATAATATAAACAGAAAATTAATGCGGAAGACTTAAAACTCATTAACAAAATCAATTAATAACTTCTAAAACTTATCAATTACTATCCCTAAAATCTGGAAGTCATCATCACAAGAACATCTATCCTCAAATCACTAATTCTAAGAGTATCTAGAAGGCTAAAATAAATAAAAAGCTAGTCCATGCCGGAACTTCAAGGCATCAAGACATGAAGAAGAAGATCCAGTCCAAGCTAGAAGCATTAGCTCACCCTGAAATCCGATGTAATGAAGACTGGCTAGAGTTGCGGTTGAGTTGAAGACGACAGTACGTTTGCTGCACTCCACAATTAACAAAGAAAGAAACATACAAGTAGGGGTCAGTACAAACACGAGTACTGAGTAGATATCATCGGCCAACTCAAAATAGAAAACAGTATATATCAGATAATATCATAAAATCAACTACAATACTCTCGTGTCGGTACGTGACACTCCGCTCCATATACTACCTCCTGGTGTCAGAACGTGACACTCCGATCCTCATATACTATCTGGTAGCGGAACGTGGCACCCGATCCAATACTATCCTGGTGTCGGAACGTGACACTCCGATCCTCATATATTATCCTGGTACCGGACCGGAACGTGGCACCCGATCCATATACTATCCTGGTGCCGGAACGTGGCACTCCGATCCTCATTCTATCCTGGTGTCGGAACGTGACACTCCGATCCCCTAATACTACGTGTCGGTTCGTGACACCCGATCCCTCTAATACTACGTGTCGGTTCGTGACACTCGATCCCCCTAATACTACGTGTCGGTTCGTGACACCCGATCCCCCTAATACTACGTGTCGGTTCGTGACACCCGATCTCTCTAATACTACGTGTCGGTTCGTGACACCTGATCCCCTAATACTACGTGTCGGTTCGTGACACCCGATCCCCTAATCCCATTCTTTTAGTTCATCAAGCCTTCTTTTATACCAAGGCATCATCATTAACAAAGAGGGTTTTAGGTTTAAACTTCACAACCTTATCTCCCAACCCATTTACAATTACATAATCACATCATGGCAAGCATACAATTAAGCATATAGTAGACTTTACAATACTACCCAATACATATCATTCGCTATTAGGAGTTTACTATGAAATAGCATAAAAACCATAACCTACCTCCACGAAGAATTCGTGATCAAGCAAGCAATTTCCCAAAGCTTTGTTCTCTTCGTTTCCCTCTTTCTCGATCGTTCTCTGTCCCTCTCCTTGTTCTTTCTATTTTTCTTATTCAAACCCTCTTTCTTTTACCCTAATTAGCATATAATTAAGTATAAAAGATGAGGAATTAACCCACTAATTAACTCAAGGTTATCTCTTTTAACCCCCAAGTAATTGACTTATTAATATTAACCCACTAACTTTATAATTATAAGCAGTAATAGTCCAAAACGCCCCTTAAAATATTTACAAAAATCCGACCCAGCCTGGGATTACGCAGCCTGTGACGGTCCGTCGTGCCTGCGACGGTCCGTCCTGCTGCTTCCGTCACGGAGTTCAGAGACTAATTTCTGTGGAAAATGTGTGGGATCCGTTGTCTCAGCCAGTTTTTCCAGAAATAAAATCTGCTGCTCAAAACGACTAAACAGGTCGTTACAATGTCCTAATTAGTCTAGTAGAGATGGTTACTTTGCATACAAGAATAATAAATTCAACTGTAAAACCTTTGTTTCAATTTCAAGGGGTCAAATTAATGTGGAAGGTCAATGCATATATTGGTGATGAAACAAATTTATTAATCACATTTGAATTGTAGTAGACTAATCAAGGGATTAAATTAAATCAGATCTTTATTTTATAAGGTAGGTATTTGAAATTAAAATTACTCTAAAAAGTTCCATATTATATTACCTCCATGGGAGGAACACTACTGCTAATTGTCCTCCTTTGCTATACGTAAACTCATCATTCAGCTATTTGCGTCGTTGATGTCTTTATTAATTTATAAAATTTGTGTTGATAACATATTATAAAATTAAGCAAAAAGTAAAATAAGAAACAAAAAATAAGACAAAGTATACAGAGAACAAGAGCAAACTCTCTTTTTTCCTATTCTATTATAAGTGTATTTACAAATATGACTAGATAAAGAGAATGTCATAAACATGACATAAAGGGAGAAGATTATGGAGGAAGTGTGAAACATAGCATATAAATAAAGAATAGAAATCAGAGTAGGTGGAACATAATAGTGAATAGTAATAGGAATATAGAGAGAGTAACATGCTGTATATTTTTTTTATTTATTGATTTTTTTTACCTAGTATTTGATATCAAAGTCCGACTAGATCTAAAGTTGCGCCTACATTAAAGAGTAAAACGCTTTCTAAAAATGATTTCGTACCCAAAAGCACTTGAATCTGAGAACTCTTCATTAAGGTAGACTTTTTTTCATTATTATTCATAACATGCTAGACTTTTTCTAATTATTATGTCAAATTGATAACATGGACAAATCTCATATGTTCATTTGGTTATCACTAAAACCGTAGTGATGTGAAAAGAGGGTGAAGAGAAAGAAATTAATTTATGTCTTTCATATGAAACACACATTTTATTACACTTTTTTCTTAAGATAATCGTGTTAAAATAATATATTTAACTTATAATAGATCATTTATTATTATGACTTATGCATAAAGAAATTTAAACATTGAAGAACAATCATATAAAGGTCATGACTAAATCTTTTGGTGGAGAAGTAATTAAATTGAAATTAAAAGCTTACAACAGAAATATTTGGTCAATTTGAAAGTATGAGTCCGGAGCCTAAGAGTATAAAATGTTAACAAAAATTTTAAAATTGTATATAAAGTTTTATTTTAACTAAAACAGCAAAATTGCTGGTAGAGCAACGATTTTGCTTGTCGGAAAAAGCAAAATTACTGCAATAGCAGCGATTTGCTAAATTTAACTATTTTTTTAAAAAAAATAAATCGCTGTCATTGCAGCGATTTCCAATATAAACTTTTTTTAAATCCTTTTTAATAAAACGCAGCCTAGACTGCGATTTAACTTAAATCTTTTTTAATATTATTTATTTGAAATTTAATAAAAAATAATATTAAAAGCGATTTGTGTCAAAAAATTTTTTTATATTTTTTTAAATTAAATTCCTGCTAAGGCAGCGATTTTAATCAAAAAAAAGTTTTTAAATTTTTTAATAAATCGCTTGCTACTACAGCGATTTTGCATTTATTTTTTTTAAAAATTAATGATTGTACCATTTTTTTAAAAAAATAATTTTTTTGATTTTTTTTAAAAAATTTAATTAAATCGCTGCACAGGCAGCAATTTTCATAATTTTTTATTTATTTATTTTTAAATTGCTAAAAAAATAATCATCCGTATTTGTGTATTAAAATTTTTGCAAATTTTTTTCGATTTTCTTTAATTTTTTTTTGTGTTTGAAATTAATCAGATGTCAACTTTACCAAAATGTTGACATGTCAAATTATTTCAAAAAAAGATTCAAAACATTTACAAAAAATAATTTTTCACATGCATTTTAAGAAATAATAAATAATGTCAATTCTCATGCATTTATAAGAAACTTTTTGTTTTATCACTAATTTTTTTTAAATTTTCTCTAAAAAATAAATCTCGCCTATTTTTGTGTAGTAAAATTTGTGCAAAACTTTTTTTTTTTTTCAAATTTCTCCAATTTTTTTAATTTTTTAAGTTGGTCACATGTCAATTTTTTTTAAAAAAAGTTGACATGTCAAATTCTTACAAAAAATTGAATTTTTACCCAAAAAAATTCACATGAATTAATAAAAAATAGTGTGTATTCACATACAAATAGTGCATTTTTGTTTTTATTATAAATTCATTGAATAGTATATTTTTGTTTTGATTATAAATTGTTTGACTTGTAATTCACATGCAAACAGTGTAAAGTCACATGTTACACTTTTTATTGTTATAAATTGATGAATTGTGCATTTCAAATTTTATTGCAATATTTCAATTTCCAAAGTCTTAAATCTTTTCTAGTTTTCTAATTTTCTAAAGTTTTTAAAAGTATTTCCTATATAAGGTGAGTTTGAATTTATCTATTTTTAATTTATAATAAATTTTATAATTTTATATGATATTGGATATATTCTTATTCTTTTGATACTTATATTAATGTTAATATTTATTTTTATTTTTTGTGTATAGATATGTATCCGTTAAATGGTATGTACGTCCTGGTCCAGTAGAGTATGATGCATTGAAAATGTAACGACCTGTTTAGTCGTTTGACAGCAGATTTTATTTCTGGAAACTGGCTGAGACGACGGACCCCACGACGGACCGTCATGGGACGACAGACCGTCGAGGGCGGGGGTCTCGTTCCAAAACACTTAGAATTCTGAAATTGGGTACTGAAATCGACTCTCTGAACTTCGCGACGACATGGCAGGGACGGACCGTCGTGGGACGACGGACCGTCACAGACCCTTTAGTGAAATTGAGTCTCTGAACTCTGTGACGACTCAGCAGGACGGGACCGTCGCAGGCACGACGGGCCGTCACAGGTTGGCGTAATCCCAAGGCTGGGTCGGATTCTGTAAATATTTTAAGGGGCGTTCGTTTTGGTACTATTCCTGCATATAATTATAAAGTTAGTGGTTTAATGTTAATAACTCAATTACTTGGGGGTTAAAAGAGGTAACCTTGAGTAATTAGTGGATTACTATGCCATTCTTTATACTTATTATATGCTAATTAGGGTAAAAGAAAGAGGGTTTGAATAAGAAAAAATAGAAAGAACAAGAGAGGGACAAAGAACGATCGAGAAGAGGGAACGAAGAGAAAAACAAAGCTTGAGAGAAATTGCTTGCTTGATCACGAATCTTCGGTGGAGGTAGGGTTATGGTTATTTATGCGATTCGAGTAAACTCTTAATAGCGAATGATATGTATTGGTAGTATTGTAAACCTGCTATGTGCCTAATTGTATGCTGTATGAATGTGATTATATGATTGTGATAAAATAAGCATGATGATGAAGCTATTGAATCATAAATCTTGAAAAACCCTAATCTCTTTGTTAATGATGATGCCTTGGTATAAGAGAAGGCTTGATGAACTAGGCAATGAGATTGATGATGCCTTGGTATAAGAGAAGGCTTGATAAACTAAAGTAATGAGAATGATGATGCCTTGGTATAAAAGAAGGATTGATGAATTGATGATAGAATGAGATTAGTGGAGCCGGGTGTCACGAACGACACGTGAATTAGGGGATCGGAGTAGGAGTGTCACGTTCCGACACATAGAATTAGGGGATCGTATAGTGTCACGTTTCGACACATAGAAAAATTAGGGGATCGGGTGTCACGAACCGACACGTAGAATTAGGGGATCAGAGTGTCACGTTCCGGACGCATAGAATTAGGGGATCGGGTGTCACGAACCGACACGAGAATTAGGGGATCGGGTGTGTCACGAACCGACACGTAGAATTAGGGGATCGAAGTGTCACGTTCCGACAATAGAATTAGGGGATCGGGTGTCACGAACTGACACGTAGAATTAGGGGATCGGGTGTCACGAACCAACACGTAGAATTAGGGGATCGGATAGTGTCACGTTCCGACACATAGTAGTAGGGGGAGCGGAGTGTCACGTACCGACACAAGAGGAATAAAGGTAATGAATCTTGAAAGATGTTAATATACTCAACCTAATGAACCCATTCCCAAATGAGTATGGTATTGAGGCTTGAGTCCTCATGTGTGAATTGGCTGGGGTACTTATTAATGATTATAGTACTTGTTGTTGCTACATGTTGAGTATTGTAGTTGATTTTATAATATTACTGATATATATTTTTTCTATTTGAGTTGGCCGATGATACCTACTCAGTACTTGTGTTTTGTACTGACCCCCTACTTGTATGTTCTTTCTTTGTTATATGTGGAGTGCAGCAAACGTGTCGTCGTCTTCAACTCAACCGCAATTCTAGCCAGTCTTCATTACACCGGATTTTCAGGGTGAGCTAATGCTTCTAGCTTGGACTGGATCTTTTTCTTCATGTCTTGATGCCTTGAAGTTCCGGCATGGACTAGCTTTTATTTATTTTAGCTTCTTTGAATACTCTTAGTTTAGTAATTTGATCATAGATGTTCTTGTGGTGATGACTTCCAGATTTTGGGGAATAATAGTTGTTGAATTTTAGAAGTTATTGAATTGGTTTTCATTAATGAGTTTAAGTCTTCCGCATTGTATTTTGTTCATTATGTTTAAAATGTTGGGGTTTAGATGGTTGGTTCGCTCACATAGGAGAGTAAGTGTGGGGGTGCCAGTCGCGGCTCGGTTTTGGGTCGTGACAGAAAATTCAAGTTCATCATCGTTTCGAAGAAACTTGAAATTGGAGGTTAAAAGAAGAGAAGTCTTGCATATATGCGTCACAGTGATATTGAATTTTGACAACATATAAAATATCATCCATTACATTC
>JAKWJD010000316.1:0-31687 GCA_027705065.1 Solanum peruvianum | reverse complement strand
TCAAATAATGTTGGCAAATAGATTCAAGATTAACGAATGTGATAAATGTGTTTACATTAAAACTTTATGAATCATGAAGTCATTGTTTGTTTGTATGTTGATGACATGTAAATAATGAGTAAAGAAATTGACGATATAAATGCTACTAAGCGCATGTTGTCCATCAAGTTCGATATGAAAGACTTAGGAGTTGCTGATTTGATCTTAGGGGTTAGGATTATCCAAACTCCCCAGGGACTAGCATGATCTCAACCTCATTATATTGAAAAAGTATTGGATAAGTTCAATTACTTGAATTTCAATGTAGTCAAAACTTTAATTGATTAAAGTTGTACATTTAAAAAGAATGAAGGTCAAAGTGACTCTTAATTGGAATATGCCAGCGTGTTGGGAAGTTTGATGTATATTATGAATTGCACGCGACCAGATATAGCATGTGCTATTAGTAAACTTAGTTGGTACACTAGTAATCCGAATCAAACTCACTCGATGGCTATGAAACGTGAGTTGGGTTATCTAAAATGGACATAACATTATGCTTTGCATTATAATAAATATCCTGCTGTGATTGAACGATATAGTGATGCAAATTGGATCACCGGGTCAAATGATGTAAAATCCACGAGTTGTTATGTATTCATACTTGGTGGAGAAGCTGCCTCTTGGAAATATTCTAAACAGACATGTATTGCTCGCTCCACAATGGAATCTGAATTCATTGCTTCGGATAAGGCTGGTGAAGAAGCGGAATGGCTTCGGAATTTCCTAGAGGATATTCCATTCTGGCCCAAACCTGTTGGACCAATTTGCATATATTGCGATAGTCAAGCAGCAATAGGTAGGGCAGGGAGCGTTATGTACATTGGGAAGTCTCGTCATATACGACGTAGACATAACACCATAAGACAACTGTTCTCTAGTGGAATTATCACAATTGACTATGTAAAGTCAAGAGATAATGTGTCAGATCCACTAACGAAAGGCCTAGTGAGAGAGGCAGTTGAAAGATCATCTAAGGGAATGGGTTTATGGCTTAGGACAAGTCAGCATGGAGGTAACTCTATCTAGCATACTGGAGATCCCAAGAGCTAGATTTAAGGAGAAAAACAATGTTGTGGCTGACGGTTCGACATTGTCAATTAACTCAATCCATTCTCATGATGAAGACAATGTTCAGGAAAAGGTTAAGACTTTAAGGCTTGTTAATGAGGTAATAAAGGTTAAATTTTGTAATGATTTGCTAAGTTTGGTAGATTTGACCAAATAGTGTATCTACGAGATGACACGGTTAGAAATCACCTATGTGAGTGTGAAGTGGAAGCCGCTTCAAAGAGAATTTTATGTCAAAAGCCTATTCTCTATACACTCACGAAACCAGGAGGTGTTCATGGCTGAAACAAACACAACCGTAAGAATCATAAACAGTAAAGGGTTAATTGTGTGACATAAGGTTGTCTAGGTATACACCAAAGTTCGACGGTTCAAAGATATCACATCTACCGATTGACCGAGTATATCCGACATATGTTCACTACGGAAAGTCCAAGGGGAAACCTACTTATCCAGATGCAATTAATCCTTGCTTGTAAAGTACACAATTGTCCGTGCATTCCTATGTTATAACTATTCCCATCAATGTGGGGGATTGTTGGGTATGTAGCAGGAATTGATGGGAAATAGAGGGAAGGAGAGGAATTTGAAAAGTTTAGAACTTGAAAGTTTGGGAACTTGAAAAGTCCTCTAATGCTTTATTGAAAAAGGCAATAGTCCCTCATCGGTAATGGAAATGAAAATAGGAGATTTTAAATAAATAAACACTCCTATTAATTGTTAAAAGGGTTGGAAAGAGGGACCCCCCTCGCGCCGTCGTCGTCGTCGCTCGCTTCGGCTTCGACTTTGGCTTTGGCAAATGATCGATCGAGAGATAATTTTTTGGACAAAATTTATTTTAATTATTTATTAATTAATTTAAATGGCCAAAAATTATTTTCAATAAATTAGTTGATAACAGAATTTAACCGAAATGTTTTCAACATTTTAGCTAACCCGACCCGACTTGGATCCGCGCGAGTGACCGGGTATGAGTCTCCTTATATCTCCTATTCTTTGAACCGATACTGCCAATATAGGGATCTAGCAGAGTTCGACTCCCTATATATGCTAGCATGTTTTGGGGAACTCTCAATAGCGATTGTTGCTCCTTATGCCTGGTTCCGCTCAACTCTCCCTTCAGAGCTACCCTTGCCTGAAAGCAGAAGAGGTAGCTTACTAACCTACTGGAGTAAGTAGTCTTGTCCGTAAGCCTCAGGCGAAAAGACAGCTGGTAATGGCAAAAGAGTCTATATGAGTTGTCCTATTTTTTTTTATATTATAAGTCACTTTGGTTGATTTGGTACAATTAGACATGCTGATTTTTATTAATTTAGGAATGGATTGGTTACATTAATTTATGCTTCAATAGATTGTAGGACCCGCGTGGTCAAATTTTAATTTCAAAAGAGCCAACTGTAGAGTGGAAGGGGGGGGGGAGATTCTATTCCTAGAGGTCAATTTGTGTCATGTCTAAAATTTAGAAAATGATCTCCAAGGGTGTGTGTGTATATATATATATATATATATACACACACACAACACACTCTTATATGTGTGTGGGTTTATGTGCACTTGCGTGCGTGCCCTGTATTAAAGTTTGTAAGTTCGAATATAAAATGGATCTCTTGTGATGTTTTATGCAAAAGGTAAAATAATAATTGATTGAAAATATATGAATATGTTGATTATAGGAGATTTTATAAACTTTATGAGTAGTTTAACAAATCAAGTCCTAATATTAATTGTTTAGACCTAAAATACACTATCAATTAAAGAAATATTTGATATTCCTTGTTTCACGATATTATTGATACTATTTCCTTAAGTTTAGTGTTTCCAAAAGCCTTTTTGTGCTAATTTTTATATAAGTTTCTCCTTATTTGCTGGAAATCTGTCCAAAGATGAATGCGGAGGTTTTTGAGCGAAGAAATGCAGAAGAGACCACCTACGGAGCTTGTGACGGTCCGTCATGCTCGTGACCTTCGGTAGGTGGCAGCGTAGTGCAGCTGCTGAAGGAAGATGGGGAAGTATGAAAAAGTGTGGGGTTACGAAAAGCGTGATGGACCGTCGTATCCATGACGGTCCGTCCTGCAGGTTCGTCATGAAGTTCAGAGAAGTAGTCATAATACCGAAATTCCAAGAGTATAAGTGTTTTGGAACGGAGATCCTCGACCGACCGTTGCGCCTGTGACGATCTCTCATATCTGCCGTCGAGGATAATGAAGAGCGCAGCAGAAGAAATTGCACAAGTATGGGACGACGGAGTCCATGACAGTCCGTCGTGACCACGATGATCCGTCGCGAGGTCTGTCGACCCAGCCACGTTTTGACAGATTTCCAGCAAATAGAGTCCTTGTTTAATTAGGTTTTTATTTTCTATAAATAGTTCAAAAAACCTCATTTCTGAGGTTAGACTCTGGATTATTTGGTTAGGCCCTTGATTATTGTTAGACTCTTGATTATTTTTTAGACCTTTTGTGAGACTCTTGAGTATTTTGAGATTCTTGTAATTGATTGTTGGTGATTTTTGTTGATTAATAAAGCGAACTTTTAGATTTTACTCTTTCTCATTAAAGTAAGTACATGAATTCTTATACCATATATTTGAATATTGTGATTATGACTATAGTTAACTAAACTACATAACTAGGGTTGTGGGAACCATAGGCAAATAATGAGGTAATACCTAACTATAATAACAATTCTAGAATAGAATCTTCCATGTATTGATAATTCTTTCGCTTAGAAGTCTTTTTAACAGATGGCCACCGTTAGAACTCGCCTTAATGCTACTTGCCGGACCAAGGAGGTAGATAATAGGAAAAGAATTATCAACATAGATTTAGTGTATACTATCCAATAGGCTAGTATTGATTGGTACGAGATAATAACTTAGTCAAATATCGAACACGATGCTTAATATGAGGTAAAGACAAGGGCTAGGATAGCAACACACTTAGCCGGACAAAGGTGCGGAGTGACATTTTCTAGATGACGGACCAAGGATTTAGAAATACATAACTTATCACTTTACATACAAAATACTAGTAAAGAATTGTTATAGTTTGACTTAACAAGTTATGAACCTGTGGGGAACACATAAACCCTAGTTACTTTGATTATAGATTAAACTCCAACATTCGAATCTTTTAGCTGTCTCCTTTTATTTCGCTAGTTATTTTCATTTACATAGAAATAGAAAACCCCCCTTTTATCATTTTTGATTCCAAGGAAGTAATTGATTGAAAAATAATAATAATAGATTGAAGTTAACTCTAAACTATTTTCCTAATGGGAACGATCCCAACCTCATTAGTTGGGTTATTTACTTGACACGACCGCTTTACTTCTTATTTGAGAAGTATGTTTGAGCGTATCAATATTGATAATCAATTAAAGAAGATTTATATGTGAAATTTAATATTGATAAACTTTGTTGATTGATAAAATTAAAATTTATACAATTACGAGGTTGTGTGTGTGCGCGCGCGCACTCTCTTGCGCGTGTGTATTTTTAATTAATCAAATTGACCTCTTATTTAAAATATATTAATAAATACCGATCTCAAGAGGCCAATGTTTAAATTATTATTGAAATTATAGGATCAGTTCTATTTGCGGTAGTGTGATTATCTCTCTCTTTTCGGCGTGCCCTAAAGTGATGAGTATGTATGGTCTTAAGGTCCCTTTTGCAATCCTTCCATCGTTTAAATTCTTTGTTTACTTGGTTCTCTGTTCGCAGTCTATGATGTATGTATCGACTTCATGATGTCAGTATTTATGAAGTATTTTTAAAAATAGAAATGTATGTTAAAAGAAATAGACATCTAGTGGTCAGTAAATTAACACTTCTTTTAGAAAAAGAGTGACAACTATTTTCCCTTTTATCTCAAAATCATACCTCTCTCACTCCTAAATCTAGTCAACTCTATCACATACAACACAACCCGAATCGACCCTAGGGCCACGACCCCGACACCACCCACTTCCCCACTTGCGCCATAACCGCAACAGCAAGACGTTGGAGCTCTGCGGTCGCCGGTAGCAAATAATTTTGACTTTCAAAATTTTATTTTTTGTGGTTATTTAACACATGCCTTTGTCCTATGGGATCTATAACCAGTTAGACATTAACAATTAGAAAAGGAAATTTGAAGTTAGTGTTAGAAATTTGAAGTTAGTGAAGAGAGCATTTCGTTTGAGGTTTAAGTGAACTAGAATTACAAACATTAGAAAGTATAACTATAAAAAATTAAAATAGAGAAATACAGTATTTTCTTTTCCAAAAGAATGAAAAATTCTCAAAAACGTTGAATATAAAGGCAAGTCCAAGACATAAAGTACTCACTTTAACTTCTGATCCAAAAGTTATATATATATCTACACACACACACACACTTATATGTGTGTGGGTCTAATTTATTAAAGTTTGTCAGTTTGAATTTAAAATGGATCTATCGTGATGTTGTACACAAAATATAAAATAATAATCGATTGAAAATGTATGAAATATGTTAATTGTAGGAGATTATATATACTCGTCAAGAAGTTTAACAAATCAAGTCCTATATATTAATCGTTTAGCTATGAAATACGTTATCAATTAAAGAAATATCAATGATCAATTCAAGAAAATTTATATTTGAAATTTTATATTGATAAAACTTTGTTGATCGATAAAATTAAAATCTATATAATTACGAGGTTATATATGTGTTTGTGTGTGCGTGCATGCATACGTGCGTGTATTTTTAATCAATAAAGTCGATCTCAAGAGGTCAACTTATTTAAAATGTATTAATAATGTATTATGTTAAAAGATACCTACATCTCGTTATCAGTAAATTAACATTTCCTTTAAAAAAAGAATAACATTTATTTTCCCTTTTATCTCAAAAACATACCTCTCTCACTCCTAAATCTTTTCACATCTTTCACATGCACCACACACCCGATCGACCCTAGGGAGACTCCCCTTGATCGACTTCGGCACCACGCCAGTCATCCCTCGATTAGCGTCAATGCCACAGCAGCAAGACGTCGCAGCTCCGCTGGTCACCCGCAAAAGGTAACGTTGGCTTTCAAAAAAATAGTGATTATTTAACACGTGTTTATCCTGTGGGGTAGATAACCAGTTAGAGATTAACAAATAGAAGAGAAGATTTGAAGTTAGTGTCAGAAATTTGAAGTTAGTGAAGAGGGAATTTCTTTTGAGGTTTATGTGAACTAGAATTACAAACTTTAGAAATTATAAATATAAAAAGATTAAAAATAGAAAAATACTATATTTTCTTTTTTTAAAATAACGGAAAATTCTCAAAAACATTAAATATAAATGCTAGTCCAGAACATAAGTGTTTGAGTGCACGCGCGTGCCTGCGACTCCAGATATTTGAGATCTTTCTCTTTAAATAAGATCTCAATTACAACGATAGTTTCATTATTTATCTTACAACTAGAGTCCAATTCCTCCACCAACGCAAACCTTAGTTAGATTCAGTCATGCTACACTTTTAGTTATTGAGAGAACCCAAGTACTCTCTTTCGGATTCACGTTCAACTCTCGGAGATCTTTTTTTTTTTCTTTGGGAAGATACAGGAGTAAAACAGTCAACCTATTTATATTGGAAGACCTAATAGATTTTTTGTCGATTACTATGCCCTGCGTCGTCTCTGGGTTGCTAGGTATCCACCGTAAGCCTTTCCTCGTTTGAACATCGCTCTTCACTTTAAAGGCTATGACATCTTATGCGACTCTCTAGACTTTTTCATGTGTTAGCCCATGGATCTGACGCATTGAGCACCCAAGTTTTTTCTAAAAAGAAACTTTTAGAGGACATCCATAATGAGTTAGGGGAACATTATGTATGATCACACCATTTTAAGGCATTATTAGAACATTCACGAGTAAATTTTTTGAAACTACGCAATTTTCTTATTTTTGTGTATTAGCCCATGAATCTGACACCCTAGAGCACCTAGAAATTTTTTCCTCAAAAAGCTTTAGGAGGACCTCCTTAATGATTTGGGGGATCAATATGCATAGTCTCACAATTTTAAGTCTTATTTGCATTGACGAGTAAATTTTTAGGATTTATGCGACTTTCTTGGTTTTTCGTATGTATTAGTCAATGGATATGCCACCTTGGAGCACCTAAAAAATTTATTTGAAAAATCTTTATGTGGACCTCCGTAATGAGTTGGGGGAGTATTACATATAGTCACACCATTTTAAGGCATATTTTAACATTTTTTATCCAACTTTTTTGAATTACGTGATATTCTTGGTTTTTTGTGTAAATTAGCCCATGGATCCGTCTCCTTGGAGAACCCAAAAATGTTTTCTGAAAAAACTGTATGAGGACCAACGAAAGGAGTTGGAGAAATATTACACATAGTAATGTCATTTTATGGCTTGTTTTTGCAATTACAAGCCAACTTTTAGGAATTATGCAATCTTGGAGAGACCAAAAACTTTTTCGATCTTGTTTTTCCTTAGTTGTGCCTAAGAGTCTTAACTCTATCTAGTCCTTTATTCTAATCCTTTATTTGAGCTTATAGGCAATGAATAAAAGACTCTAGCATGACCACTTGATGAAATCTGGAGGGAAGTGGGGTAAATGGCCGATACTACTGGAAGGATTCCTCTTTGGATAATAGGTACTGTAACTGGTATTCTTGTAATCGGTTTAATAGGTATTTTCTTTTATGGTTCATATTCCGGATTGGGTTCATCCCTGTAGTAATCGAATGAATTGAGTTGTCAACATGAAAGCGTAAGAACTCAACGGGATTCCCAGCATCTCGTAGAAAAAGAGTATGTAATGTAGATTTTTCAGAAGGGTCTAAATAAGACAAAGGAGTTTTCATAATTTCATTTTTTTTATCATAAATAATCGCTAACAAGAATTTGGTTCTTTTTACGAACTTGATGTCGATAAATCTGCGAATCTAGAAATTCATTTCGGCCAATTGAACCTTCTCGAACTCTTTCTTTTTAAGAACCAAAAAGATTTGTGCCAAAATAACAGATGCCAAGAAGAACAAAAGTCCTTGGACACGTAATGGATCTTGAAGTACTATTTCTGCATCTCCCTGACCAAATCCGCCTACATTAGGATTACTCGTTAATGGTTGATCAAATTTGATAGATTCGCCCCCGGAAACAAGAAGTTCTGGTCCGGGAGGGATAATATCAACCACTTGACGCCCATCCGACGCATCCGTTATGGTTATCCCATATCCCCCTTTGTCTTTTCGTATGATTTTGCTTACTATACCTGCTGCTGTAGCATTATAAACTGCATTCTTACTCTTGCTGCCGTCGGGATAAATCTGAACCCTTCCCCTGTTCCCGCCTACGTATATAGGATATTTTTCGAAGTGAACATCCTTCTTAGTAGCAGGGTCCGGGGAAAGAATAGGGAAGGTTATTTCACTCTATTTTTTACCAGGGACAGGGCCTACCACAAGAATCTTTTTTTTATTGGGGCGATAGCTCTTAAAAGAAAAATTGCCAATCTTTTCTTTCATCTCGGGAGAGATACGATCGGGAGGAGCTAATTCAACCCCCTCCGGTAAAATAAGAACAAGCCCCCACGTTCAACCCCCCTTTTTTACCATTAGCAAGAACTTGTTTCAGTTGCATATCATAAGGAATTCGAACAACTGCCTCAAATACAGTATCCGGAAGTACCGCTTGTGGAACCTCAATCTCCACGGGCTTATTAGCTAAATGGCAATTGGCACATACAATACGCCCAGTCGCTTCTCGTGGATTTTCATAACCCTGCTGTGCAAAAGTGGGATATGCACTTGCAATAGATGTCCGAGTGTTGATATATATCATGAGCGATACGGAAATAGATCGAGTAATCTCTTTCTTTAGCCAAGAAAAAGCATTTCTAGTTTGCATGGTCCAATCATTGATCGCGAAAATTTGACAATAAATTGGGTAGGTCACTAGTATAGTTCCCTAGCCACGATTCTGCTATTCTTTTTTTAGAATACTTCTTTTTCTTTTTGAATCAGGTAAGCTTTGAAGCTGGCTGCTCTGCTATACTATACTAGTTGTAGGGCGCTAGTGCTTGACTAATATAACAAAAAGTAAAGGGACTCTATTAGGATCTTACGAATCTAAAGATCTCAAAATGGAAGAACGAGCTCTTTTTCTCGCCCCTATCTCTAAAGGGGCGTAAGCACTTCACTCGCTAGGGGATGGGATGCATTCACTTGCATTCCTGCTAGCACTACAAAAAGCTCCGGTCTTAATGCCCCTACTACTGCTGTGCAGCCTTTCCTAGGGTTCATAGAGTCGGGTTTCCCGTTTACCCACAACGGAGGAGCCGCCCCCACTAGGCAAAGAGAGTGGTATAAGGTTAGATCTTGATGTGACAAAATTATATGGTTTTATTTAGGAACGTTGACGAGAAATTAAGGGAATAATACAATCAACTAGTAGGAAAGGAATAAAGTTATACTTGGGGATTTTTGATGAGATTAGAATGTTTAGGCGATGATTTAATAAATTTGGGAGTGTTAGTTGTTGAGACGATGAGTATTGGGTAACAGGTATCGTTGGAGAGGGTAAATATGGGGAACCGAGTACTTTAATGCATGATCATATTATTTATCTCATACATGATAAGGTGGGTGTTGGATAGAGCGATGATGGCTACCAGTACGTGTTGTTGTGTTGATACTACTCTTGTTATGTCTTTTGACATAGTCTCGATGCAAGATTGGTGATGTTTCATTTGGTTAAGACGGAGAAATTCTCCAGCATCTTATATTCTCTTTCTGCATGGAGGGAGTTGTGTCTTTTGTTATCTTATTAAAATTTTAATCTTAGTTGCTCTTGTACCTTCTAGAGTAGATCTTTGGGGTTGTTAATTACTTTACAAGTCTTACCTAGTTCGTGAAAAAATTGTGTATTTATGAAGATTTGTATCTCTATTATGTTTTTATTTCGTGAATTTTCCACATGTTTAAACCACAAGGATATGAGGGTTCTCCTACTTAGGTGTTAGAGTGGTTCCCCGCACGGGACCACTTGTTAGATCGTGAAATTGGTATCAGATCCTTGGTTACCGTTCTCCATGCACAAGAGCAAATGTGAATTAGACTCCTACAGATCGATGTTTTGACGTCCACTTTTAATCTTTAGGAAGCTAGGAAGCATTTTAGGAAGTCCTTTCACTCCTTCTCTCCTTTTTGCTAAGTGTCGCTTGTGGCATGGGTTGAATCCAATTGGTATCTCCCGATTTCAGTTGGTATATTAATGAAATATACTAGATGTCCTGATTACAACTAAAAGGATACAAGTAAGGTTATTTTGATCTGGAAAGGTTCCAATTGGTATCTGGCATTAAGGGTCGTGTGTGGTATAGATGACTTATAATGGTAATATTTTGTACGAACTAACCTAAAAAGTGATTTTTTTATAATGCGTCATTTATGTTGGTGAATGTGTGCTTCTTATCGCCTGAAATAACTGAAATTGTACGATTCTTGTTGTTGAATTAGCTATAACTATGTGGGGATTATTGAGTAAATTGCAACATAAATCTTTAAAGTATACATGCGGTTTATTGGGTAAATTGCAACATAAATCTTTAAAGTATACAAGTGTAATTTAATAAATGTCATGGAATCTGTTGACATAAACACTAATAATTAAGTATGTGAATGTTTGGGTGCATGCTAGGTGTGAGTGACCTATAACGCTAAATTGTCTATAACATTATGGGATGAATATCGTGTACTCTAGTTTGAAAATTTTAGTAGTGTAACAAAATGGAAAAATGGGAACCCTGGGAGAATCTTAGGAAATGAAAAAAGAATGCAACAAACTTTGGCCTGAGTTCTACTCTCACTGGAGCCGCTAAAGCGGGAACCTCCCGCGAGACAGTGCCGCTAAAGAGGGATTTATCCTACTAAAAAAGGGACGAAGAGAGGCAGTACCCTGTCCTTTTTCCTTCTTTTCCCTAATATCTAAATGTCTACTTGGAGGGAGGCTAGAACCAATCCCTATAACACCCAAAAAAGTTTTCAACAACAGTTGTGCCAATATTTAATCTAAGATTTAAAAACAGGGCTACAACAGACTGCCGAAAAAAGTATCCACATGCTACCAAAACATAGAAAATGTCAAAATCTACTTATAATATAAAATGAGTTTGTAATAATTGACAAGTACGAACAAAAAGAAAGCGACGCAACAAATAATTAGGATCTCTCAGACTGGGTAGTGTCCATGACGAAGTCCATGTCCTTGGGGTGTTCCAAGATATCCCAAGCCTCATTCAGCATTTGAAACTCTGAAAAGTCCTTCGGTTCAAGTTGGGTAATCTCCTTGACTGGGGCCACACAAGTGAAAATGGCCTTAGTAGTCTTCCACATTAGGAACATCGGGCGATCCCTCTCCATGCTCTTCCTCCTCTCTTGGAGCAGCTGGCATTGGAGCAACTCTACCTCGAGGGTAGTGTTGGGAGGAAATGGAGTGAAGTCAACATATACACTTCCTATCTTCTTTTGGACCGGCTCTATATCATGCTCAACCCGTGCACCTGAGAGAGGGTCCTCACCGTCTAAATCTGCGTCCACCCTGATGCTACAAGCCATGTTGGTCCTCCTCCTCTTGCACTTAGAAGTAGAGACAAACCTGACCAAAAGAGGGTTTAGGGGGGTATCCATAAGAAGTACCTCATCATCATCGAGTAGAGGCATCCCTGCCTGCTTGCAAAGGGAAGTTACAAGATCAAGAAGCAAGAATGCCTTTTTATTGCCCCACTATAACATCTTTTACTTGAAGATAATCAGCTCCCCCACGTTCAACTGGATGCCCTTCAAAACACACATAACCACTAAGACTCGAAAAAGGGCCACATCGGTGCTGTCGCCCGATGGGAAGATCTTCCTAGATACCAGATGTAACTACCTTTTAGCATTTGGTGACCAGTAATATCTGGTAATTCCCGATGCCATAGAGTAGAAAACCTTCTCCCTCTTTGAAGGCTCCACTATAGTGTGCCGCAGCCACTTCAAGTCCACCTCCTTAAGTTTGTCTCCTTACTCTAGGTATGGGTACTCGAGCTTCTCTAGTAACTAATTAATAGTAGTGACGGTTAGAGGAATGCAAAAATATTGAACGGAAATAACTGGGTAAAGGTCCTCACAGCAAAAACTTGGGAGGATGGTGTAGAACTCATTCAACCAAGTAGAGTAAGATTTTGGGGAACCCTAAGTCAGCGTAAACACCTAAACTCGACTAGATGAGCGTAAAAGGTAGGAGCCTTTTCCTCTACCCTATGTAGCATGAATTCCCTATTTAAGTAGAAACGTGTTGTGTAATAGTCATGGTGTTGTTTTCAACTATCAGCATTAGGAAATCAGACAAAAGGAAAGTTTGAATCGCTGTATCCAGATATTTACGAAGCCTGCATGGATTTAAGATAAGTTAGAGCAATGTAAGCTAGGCGAGGGGAGGCTAGAAAAAGTAGAGAAGTTATGTTTTAAGGGGATAGGTGAATGGTCCTGTACATCATGCTATAGTGGCCAGAATCTCCCTACAGCGGGATGCAATCTACTACAAGTGGGATGCCGAATGACCTTCATCTTAACGAACACCATATCAGAAAGTGGCATCATTTAGTCCCAAAATCTTTTGTTTCCATCAGTTTTTGAAAATAATCGGAGAATATTAACTATCCTTGAACATAAATAGACCGTTCTTTCAACAACTAACCCTTAAATAGTGTTTAATTTTTTATCAAGAGACTCTTCAACTTCCTCCACCCATTTTTGTATTGATTTACCATTATTTTTACAGAATCCTTACGCCCAGTACATTGTGTAAATGTTGGGGACTTGAGGGAATTCACCATGCTACATGTTTAAAAAGCATTTAGCAACCTAGTCGAAGCAACAAAGTGAGAAGTGAAGAAGAAGGAGGAATTACATGAGAATTGTCGATTCGTAGAAGAGTGATTGATAGAGTTTGGAGAGAGTTGGAGTAAGGAACAAAGAAAGAAATGAGGAAAAGTATTCCTCATTTCCCTTTTACTGTCCCTGAGCTCTCGCTTCAGCCCCACTAATAGGGTGGGTTTCTGCTCAAGCGGGCAAGACCTCGATATTTTCTAGGCTTGATTCACTCTTCATGTTTTGCTCATTAGTTACCCCCTCCCCCTCCCCCACACCCTTAGCCAGGGAACATAGTACCTATTTCATGGTTAACATGTTAACCTCTCCTAAAATTGAGTGTATGTAACATCTCACAATTTAAAATAGCTAACGATAAGAAAAGAAACTAAAACTATTCATTTTTCTGAATGAAAGGCAGATATTTAGAAAATTGCCTATGTTAAATTACTGAGTTTTGGTCATCTTCAAACAGTCATATCTTGGAGAGATCTTTCCAACGCCGCCGATTTGCACATTTTTGATATCGTGAGAGGGACATATGCCTATTCAAAAATGGGTTATTGAAGTAAGGAAAGTCCGAATCTGGATTTTAGAAAGGAAAACTTGTTTTTTACCAAATAATTTCTCATTTCATTTTAAGGTTTTATTGGTGATAAAACTAAGTTTAGTTTAATTTTTGAAATTCAAAATCACGCTAAGGGATTGGAGAAAAGAGAAAAGTCAAGATTTTGCCAAGAACGTCAAGATTTGCAAGTGCATTTCGTTCGGGTGATCCCTATCAAGGTATGTGAGATCTTTTATTGTTCGGTTAGGTTACCCACACACAAAGCTTGTTTCAATCTGATGATCTTCGAATTGGTTTCAATGAGAATAAGAATTTTCTTGAAGGGCATTGTTTAATTATTGTTGATTAAGTTGTTGAATTCCTATAATTGCTTTGATTTGTAATTTTGGGTTATTTTTCGAGTTAGATCTATTGGGTATTGAACGTACTAATAATCCTAAGGGTTTAGGCGAATAATTATGCACGTTTAGGGGGTTTAGCATTGAAAACCCAAATGAAAAATTTGTGGTAAAGGGTCATGCGCGGCGCGCCTGCAGTGCACCCACGTGGAGCCTCAAACCAATTGGTCTAGGATGCGCCGAATCGGTATTTGTCGCCTTGTTTTCATAAATTATTCCGATTAATCACTGCTGAGGTGATTTAACACTTCTTAATGATTCTAATTACTCTTAATGACTTCTAATCATATAGAAATCATCTAGAAACACGAATTTACAACCTTGAATCCATAACTTGAAATTCAAGGAAAATAGAAACCTATGACTTTTGCATATAGTTTAAGCTTGTGTTTAGACTTAAAGACTAGTTTGAGTAAGGACTAAAGATAATAAAGAGATGTTCATTTCAAGTTTCTTAGGTCTTTCAAAAATGCTTTAAGTGTCGTTTTAAGAATCAAGGTCAAGTTCAGTTCACATTAAAGTGCAGTATTTCTTAAAAGCAATATAAGGGAAACTCAGATTTCCAAAAGACACTTCGGGCTAGTTTTCAGTTAAAGAGAAATAGCTCTCTAAATTAAGCAATCAGGAAACAGAGATTTTCAAGATAGCCTTTGAGTTAAGTATTTTGAGCACTAATCTCAAATCACAGAATCCATATATTTTTAGAGCATAAGAGCCAGTATATTTTGGGAATAGTATTGAGCACCAGTATGGGAGAGAGTTCAGACAACTCACAGCCCCCTAAACTATGTAGGCACCATAGGTATAAAAAGGATTATACTTTTTAGATGAACCCTTTTCATACTAGATTAGTAGATCCATTAGCAAGTTAAGGTCTTATACATTTGGCTTTGTATATGATGCGCTAGCAGCGTGAGATATATCAGTGTATCATCACTGTAGCTCTTTAGTGATGGTTGTTAGTTAGAAAAAAATTCCACAAAAAATAAATGTATTTACATATATACATCAATTTATTTGTATTTTTACATACATCTAAGAGTTAAATGTATCCTTGTAAACATTCAAAATTTACAACATGCTTTCATATATATTTTCGTTATATTACACTTTTTTATAATTGTTTTATAATTAAATGATTTATATTATTCATGAGTTGAGAAGAGCTGACGTGAGTGTTTCTTCTTACGCACACTCCTTAGTTTCCTACACCATGAAACAGGTACCTTTACAAAGTCTTTGAGTTACACTGGTACCTGCACTTGAGTTACACTTGTGGCTACATGTTTTTCTTCCCATGTTGCTTTTTCTTTCCTCCTTCCTTGTACTTCTTACAAACTTAAGCATCATCTGAACACCCCCAATTTATTCCCCCTTTTTACATCATAAAAAAGTAGTGCAGTAAACCAACAAAAGAAGTATGATTGATAAGTAAGATCACAGTCAAGGAAAACACCAACATAGTTAAGCAGCGAAAAAGCAATAGAATTTTGCCACAACAAAACAAGATTCCATTTCATGAGCATAAAAAAATTATCATTCAATACATTGAAGTTAAACAAAAAATTGAGAACCCCGGACACTATCCACACAAAAAAATGACACAGGAAGGACAATGAGGAGGAAGGTAGAGCAGAGAGGGAGTTGATACCAAGGGTGAGTCTGGAGTTTGCTGCATTGTTATCTTTAATCATATTCTCTTGAAGAGCTGCAAAATTTGACTGAAGCTGATCATTCTGATTTTGTAGCTTCTGTACAACCTCGGTTCCCGGTACCTCTGTTTACTCTTTGAGCAGGTCTTCTTTTAACAAAGCGATTTCAGCTTCATTGTTCCTCACTAGCACTGTTATCACATCCAATTCATGTTTCAATTGGTCCTGCTCCTTGATAAACTGGGAACTTTACTCAGTGGATTTTCCTTTCTTTCAATACACTTACATGATGAATAGCTCAGTTGTAGAAGCCATAATTTTTTCATTTTTTTCATATCATCCTTTTTTCTCGCAGAAGTCTTATATTTCTTTTGCTTTTAACCTTACTTTCTTAGATGACATGTCACTTGTATCAATAGAAGTTGCTTCAGAAAATGAAAAAAACCACTAGATCTATCTGATTTAGAGAATCTAGCATTTTCTTTGAAGAAGAAGGGAATTGAGACTTGATTGTGTTTATTTTACCTGGGCCAAAGACTGTCCCCTCTGCTCTTCCGGGAAAAGTCGCTTCCTTTTTTCGGGGACTTTTCCGCAACTCCTTATCACTATTTCGCTTTCTATAAAGCATAGTGTCAGTCTCCCTTACTTTATAGGGTAGGAGAAGGTATCTCAAATCTTTCCACTGGAGAACCAAACCAGGACTAGGTTAGGGGCCTTGAAAAAGGGAATTACCTCCTATCTTCCCCTTGTTGAAGAAGGGTTGACGTAATGGATAAGGTTCAGGAGGTTACCGGAGCCGGAGTTCCAATTAGCAATAAGAGAAAAAGAAAAAAAGAAGTGAAATAAGCCTTAAAAGGCCAACCCCCGGGCAGAGTTGAATTATCCTTTTAATTGACACCATAAACATATCATACTGATACTTATACATGGGGTGTGTGTGTACATATTGGTCTTCATGATCACATGGCAACAACATTGTTATTTAGGAAACCACCCTTCAAAGGATCACAAAACAATTACAATTTTCCCAAGTCATGAACAATTAACATATATATAATTTAGGGACTATAAACCACACACTCATATTTCATCATGGGAGACAAGGGCACATTAAACATTAAATATATAACTCCTAACATGTAAATGATAACACATTCATGTAGGGTCATATAGGTGAGGTGATTCAACAATATTACTTAATATAATCACTCATACAGACTACACCTTATCCATTAAATTATCATTAACCATATACTTCACATTATCCATGCACTTTAATCAAGCACTGGTATTGAGGACTACACACATAACCTTCATATGGTACACTATCATAATCAAGATCATCATAATAAAAATTCAATCTACATCTAAGGCCATCAAGGATATGATAACAACATGTGTATATTGAAAAGAAGTAAACACAACTACCATAAGTAGACCAAACCATACAACATCAATTCCAATATTATGGACTAGAAGTTAGGTTAATTCACCGATTCTCCAAGATATGATCAATCATAGCTAAATCTTCAATAGTTAGTAATCAATATATTAATATAGTAATAGAATTCAATAATAAATCACCATCTAAGCATAATTTTATTAACATCCAATCATGATCACAAAACCCACTTTATAGGCTAAATTGATTGATTGGGTATCAAGGGGTTTTTCAAGGAATTACATTAAAATTCATATTAAAACCTTTACTAAACAATACTTAATAATTATAATGTCTTTTAAAACCATTTGTAAATGAACCCACGTTTAGATTGGAAATTGTGAAATTTGATCATAGAAACTCTTTGGAAAATCATTGATAGAACTCCTTGAATGGAAGGCTATCCTAGAATCAAGATTTACCATAACCTATTAATTGAATACCCACTATGTAACGACCTGCTTAGTCGTTTTGAGCAGCAGAATTATTTCTGGAAAAACTGGCTGGGACGACGGATGTCACGACAGACCGTCGTGGTCACGACGGCCCGTCGAGGAGGTGTCGTTCCATCACACTTAGAATTTTGAAATTGGATACTGAAAATCGACTCTCTGTAAACTGTGACGGACCTGCAGGACGTGCCGTCACATACACGACGAACCGTCGTGATTTCCCGTTGTAAAACACTTCAACTTTTGAGAATTTGGTACAAGAAACGAGTTTCTGACCGTCAAGACGGAGGTGCAGGACGGACTGTCACTGGTGTGACGGGCCGTCACAGTCACCTGGACTTTGGGGAGGCTGCGACGACCATCGTGACGGACCGTCGCAGGCACGATGGCCCGTCACAGGTTGCGCAAATCCCAGGCAGAATAGGATTCCTCTACACGTTTTAAGGGTCGTTTTGGACTATTCTTTCCTGAATTATAAAGATTGAGGTTAATATTAATAAGTCTAATTACTTAGGGGTTAAAAGAGGTAACCTTAAGTTAATTAGTGGGTTCTATTGTCCTCTTTTAGTCTTAATTATATGATAATTAGGTAAAGGAAAGAGGGTTTGAATAAAACAAACAGAAAGAACAAAGAGAAAGAGAGGGATCGATCGAGAGGGAGGAGAAAACGCAGCTTGAGGATTAGCTTGGTTGATCAATTCTTCGGTGGAGGTAGGTTATGGTTTTCATGCTATTCGTAGCAGACTCTTAATAGCGAATGATATGTATTGGTAGTATTGTAAACCTGTCTATATGCTTATTTGTATGCTTGCATGAATATGATTATGTGATTTTGATAAAACAAGCATGATGAAAACTATTGAATCCCAAATCTTGAAAGAAAACTTTAATCTATGTTATTAATGATGATGCCTTGGTATAAAAGAAGGCTTGATGAATTAAAGTAATGGGATTGGTGATGCCTTGGTATAGAGAAGGCTTGATGAAGGATAGAATGAGGTTAGTGGATCGGAGTGTCACGTTCCGACACATAGTATTAGTGGATCGGAGTGTCACGTTCCGACACATAGTATTAGTGGATCGGAGTGTCACGTTCCGACACATAGTATTAGTGGGACTGGTGTCACGAACCGACACGTAGAATTAGGGGATCGGAGTGTCACGTACCGACACATATAGGGGATCGGAGTGTCACTTTCCGACACATATAGGGGATCGGAGTGTCACGTACCGACACATATAGGGGATCGGGTGTCACGAACCGACACGTAGAATTAGGGGATCGGAGTGTCACGTACCGACACATAGTGGTAGGGGATCGGAGTGTCACGTACCGACACAAGAGGAAGAAAGATAATGAATCTTGAAAGATCATAAATATACTCAATCTAATGAACTTAATTCCCAAATGAGTATGGTATTGAGGCTTGAGCCCTCATGGATGAACTTGATGGTACTTGTTGATGATTATAGTACTTGTTGTTGCTACATGTTGAGTTTATAGTTGATTTATAATATTACTTGATATATATTATCTTCTATTTTGAGTGGCCGATGATATCTACTCAGTACTTGTGGTTGTACTGACCCCCTACTTTTATGTTTTCTTCTTTGTTATTTGTGGAATGCAGCAAACGTTCCGTCAACTTCAACTCAGCAGTAAATCAAGCCAGTCTTTGTCACACCGGATCTTCAGGGTGAGCTAACGCTTCTATCTTGGACTGGGTCTTCTTCTTCAAGTCTTGATGCCTTGAACTTCCGACATGGACTAGCTTTCTATTGGTTTTGTTTTTCTTAGATACTCTTAGTTTAGTGATTTGAGGATAGATGTTCTTGTGATGATGACTTCCTGATTTTGGGGATAATGATAATAGTTTTGAATTGTTTATTTTAATAAGTTTAAGTCTTCCGCATTATTTTCTGTTGATATATCTTGAAATGTTAAGGTTTAAATGGGTTGGTTTGCTCACATAGGAGGGTAAATGTGAGTGCCAGTCGCGGCCCCGATTTGGGTCGTGACAAACTTGGTATCAGAGCATTAGGTTCATTGGTCTCATCACACAAGAACGAGTCTAGTAGAGTCTTAAGGAACGGTAGGGGGACGCCTTTACTTTTCTTTGAGAGGCTATAAGACTTTAGGAAAATTCCATTATTTCATTCTTCTTTCGTGCTACTACTTGAGTCCAATTGGTATCTAGGTGATACAAATTGGTATCTGACCATGTTCACTCTATTTTGCAGATGGTTAGAACTTGAGCAACGACCGCACCAGCAGCAACAACGGAAAGACAGGAAACTACTGAGCCAGCCACTGGGGCTGTGGCTCGAGGAAGAACAGCGGCAAGAGGCCGTGGAAGAGGTTGTGGGAGGACGTCCTCAAGAGGGAGAGAACGAGCCCCTAGCCCATTTGATACTAGGGCAGTGACTCCTCCACCGACCGAGGATGTGGTAAGAGAGGGTGAGGAAGGGGAGAATGAGCAAGTGCAAAATGAGGAAATGCCACCCCAACCTACCCCAGAGATGATCAACCAGGTACTTGCTTATCTTAGCGGGTTATCCGATCAGGGTCAGGCACCTCCAGTGGTTTCTGCACCAACACCTCCGGTTTCAGAGATACGACATGCGGCTACTATGGCTCCCCGTATGGATGCATCATTGGGAATAGGCACATTTCCACGTCTGACTACTGGGCCTATTATGATAAATGATCAGCACGAACTTTTCAGTAAGTTCTTGAAATTGAAACCTCCAGTCTTTAAGGGTGCAGAATCGGAGGATGCCTACGATTTTCTGGTTGATTGTCATGAGCTACTACACAAGATGGGTATAGTAGAAGAGGTTTGGTGTCGAGTTCGTGAGCTATCAGTTCCAAGGGAATGCCAAAATGTGGTGGCGTTCACATGTTGAGTGTCAACCAAGAGGCCACACCTATGACTTGGGAATCATTCTCTAGCTTGTTTATGGAGAAGTATATCCCAAGGACTTTGAGAGATAGGAAAAGGGATGAGTTCTTGAGTTTTGAACAGGGAAGGATGACGGTTAATGCATATGAGGCTAAATTTCGCGCACTATCCAGATATGCCACCCAACTTTGTTTCAGTCCACAAGAACGGATCCGCCGTTTTGTGAAGGGGTTGAGGTCAGAATTGCGGATTTCAGCCTTATAGGTAGCGGCTACGGCAACATCCTTCCAAGAGGTGGTAGACTTTGTGATAGAGGTGGAAGGAATGAAGCCAGATGACTTCACCATGACATCGACATCAAAGAGGTTTCGAAGGGGAGGTGAGTTTAATGGTTCTTACTCTAGAGGACAGAACTCCGGAGGTCACTCCGTTCGACCAATACAGTCTTCATTACAGACTGTAGTTGGAGGTCCACCTCAGAACGGTCAACACTACTCCGAGAGACCTATGCCTGACTCCAGAGAGTGCTATGGATGTGGGGAGATTGGACATATTAGGAGGAATTGTCCAAAACAGAGTTACAGAACCCCAATGGCTAGAGGTAGAGGTGGTCATGGTAGAGGCCGCTTTTCTGGAGGACGTGGTGGTCGAGGTAATGGTGGTCACCACAACGGCAGAGGTGATGGGCAAAACGGAGCCACTACTACGCAACATGGTAGGGGCAACGGACAGACAAATAATGGGGCCCATTGCTACGCTTTCCCTGGGAGATCTGAAGCGGAGGCATCAGATGCTGTCATCACAGGTAACCTTTTGGTTTGTGATTGCATGGTTATTGTATTGTTTGATCCCGGATCCACGTTTTTTTTATGTATCTTCCTCATTTGCTAATGGTCTTAATTTACATTGTGAACTACTTGACATGCCTATTCGTGTTTCTACTCCGGTGGGTGAGTCTGTGATAGTCGAAAAGGTATATAGGTTTTGTTTGGTGAATTTTGTGGGGAGCAACACTTATGTAGACTTGGTTGTTTTAGAAATGGGTGACTTTGATGTAATTCTGGGTATGACTTGGCTTTCTCCGAATTTGCGATTTTGGATTGTAATGCTAAAACAGTGACGTTAGCAAGCCTGGGGCAGATCCGTTAGTGTGGGAGGGTGACTACACTTCCAATCCGGTGCGTATCATATCCTTTCTTCGTGCTAAGAAAATGGTTAGTAAAGGGTGTTTAGCTTTCTTTGCACATCTTAAGGATGACACTACCCAAGTACCCTCGATTGAGTCGGTTTCGGTAGTCCGTGAGTTTTTGGATGTGTTCCCTGCAGATCTTCCTGGTATGCCACCAGATAGGGATATTGACTTCTGCATTGATCTTGAACCAGGCACTCGCCCCATTTCTATACCCCCTTATAGAATGGCTCCCGCCGAATTAAGAGAGTTAAAAGCACAACTTCAAGAGTTGTTGAGCAAGGGCTTTATTAGACCAAGTGCATCTCCTTGGGGTGCTCCGGTTTTGTTTGTGAAGAAGAAGGATGGGAGTTTTCGGATGTGCATAGACTATAGACAACTGAATAAGGTAACTATTAAGAACAAGTATCCTCTTCCTCGCATCGATGACTTGTTCGATCATTACAAGGTGCTTGTGTCTTCTCTAAAATGACTTGAGATCCGGTTATCACCAATTGAAAATACGAGCAACGGATGTGCCAAAGACTGCTTTTCGAACTAGGTATGGGCACTACGAATTTGTGGTAATGTCCTTTGGCCTTACGAATGCCCCTGCTGCTTTCATGAGCTTGATGAATGGGATATTTAAGCCTTATTTGGATCTCTTCGTGATCGTATTTATAGATGATATACTGGTATATTCTAAAAGTAGGGAGGAACATGAGGAGCATTTGAGAATTGTATTGGAAATGTTGAGGGAGAAAAAGCTTTATGCCAAGTTCTCTAAGTGCGAGTTTTGGCTAGATGCGGTGTCCTTCTTGGGGCATGTAGTTTCTAAGGAAGGAGTGATGGTAGATCCTTCTAATATTGAAACAGTGAAGAATTGGGTAAGACCCACTAATGTGTCAGAAATACGGAGTTTAGTTGGGTTAGCTAGCTACTACCGCCGCTTTGTCAAGGGATTCTCTTCTATTGCTTCCCAATTGACGAACTTGACTAAGTAGAATGTTCCATTTGTATGGTCAGATGAATGTGAGGAAAGCTTTCAGAAGCTTAAGACTTTGTTGACTAACGCACCTATCCTCACCTTGCCGGTAGAGGGTAATAACTTCATTGTTTATTGTGATGATGCCTATATCGGGTTGGGGGGCAGTGCTAATGCAAGAGAAGAACGTGATTGCTTATGCTTCGAGACAATTAAAAGTGCATGAACGTAACTACCAACTCATGACTTGGAATTGGCCGCGGTAGTGTTTGCATTAAAGCAATGGAGGCACTATTTATATGGGGTTAAGTGTGAGGTCTACACGGATCATCGTAGCCTTCAGTATGTCTTTACTCAGAAAGATTTGAACTTGAGACAGAGGAGATGGATGGAACTACTGAAGGACTACGACATCACTATTTTGTATCATCCGGGAAGGCGAATGTTGTGGCAGATGCCTTGAGTAGAAAGGCGGAAGCATGGGAAGTCTAGCTCATTTGCAAGCTTCTAGACGCCCATTGGCTAGAGAAGTGTAGATTTTGGCTAATGACCTTATAAGGTTAGAAGTAAATGAGAAGGGAGGATTGTTAGCTTGCGTGGAGGCAAGATCCTCCTTCCTTGACAAGATTAAAGGGAAGCAGCTTGATGATGAGAAATTGATCCGGATTCGAGGTAAAGTGTTGCAAGGAGAGGCTAAAGAAGCAACAATTGATGAGGAAGGTGTTTTGAGAATTAAGGGAAGGGTATGTGTACCCCGCGTCGATAATCTGATCAACACTATTCTGACATAAGCTCATAGTACAAGGTATTCTATACATCCGGGTGCAACCAAGATGTATCGTGACCTAAAGCAACACTTTTGGTGGAGTAGAATGAAGCGCGATATTGTTGACTTCATTGCCAAATGTCCAAACTGTCAACAAGTAAAGTATGAACAGCAGAGGCCCGGAGGAACTCTTCAGAAAATGCCCATTCCTGAATGGAAGTGGGAGAGAATCGCAATGGACTTTGTGGTTGGTCTTCCAAAGACAATGGGTAAGTATGACTCCATTTGGGTGATTGTTGATAGGTTAACTAAGTCTGCTCACTTCATTCCGGTCAAAGTGACTTACAATGCAGACAAGTTTGCAAAAATCTACATCTCAGAAATCGTTCGATTGCATGGGGTTCCACTATCCATTATATCAGATAGAGGTACGCAGTTTACTTCTAAGATTTGGAAAACATTTCATGCAGAATTGGGTACTAGGTTGGACCTTAGTACCGCGTTCCATCCTCAGACCGATGGTCAGTCTGAGCGAACGATTCAAGTGTTGGAGGATATGCTTGCGTAGCGTGTGATAGAGTTTGTGGCCATTGGGATAGCTTCTTACCTTTGGCAGAGTTTTCGTACAATAATAGCTATCACTCCAGTATTGATATGGCTCCATTTGAAGCATTGTATGGAGGAGGTGTAGATCTCCCATTGGTTGGTTTGATGCATTCGAGGTTAGACCTTGGGGTACTGATCTCTTGAGGGATTCGTTAGTTAGATAAGGTGAAGGGCATTCAAGAAAAGCTTCTAGCGGCGCAAAGTAGACAAAAGGAGTATGCAGACGGAAGGTTAGAGACTTGGAGTTCATGGAAGGTGAACAAGTCTTGTTGAAGGTTTCACCCATGAAAGGGGTGATGAAGTGCGTAAGCGAATAGGGGAGGTGGCTTATGAATTAGCCTTGCCCCCAGGGCTGTCCGGAGTGCATCCGGTATTTCATGTGTCCATGTTGAAAAGATACCATAGAGATGGAAACTACATCATCCGTTGGGACTCAGTGTTGTTGGACGAGAACTTGACTTATGAAGAGGAACCGGTTGCTATATTAGATAGAGAAGTTCGCAAGTTGAGGTCGAGAGAGATTGCATCCATCAAAGTTCATTGGAAGAATCGACCGGTTGAAGAAGCTACTTGGGAGAAGGAGGCAGATATGCAAGAAAAATACCCACATCTGTTTACAGATTCAGGTACTCCTTTTCGCCATTGTTTTTCTTCTTTTGATCGTTCGGGGAGGAACGATGGGTAATTTGGTATCTATTGTAACGACCTGTTTAGTCGTTTTGAGCAGCAGAATTATTTCTGGAAAAACTGGCTGGGACGACGGATGTCACGACGGACCGTCGTGGTCACGACGGCCCGTCGAGGAGGTGTCGTTCCATGACACTTAGAATTTTGAAATTGGATACTGAAAATCAACTCTCTGTAAACTGTGACGGACCTGCAGGACGTGCCGTCACATACACGACGAACCGTCGTGATTTCCCGTTGTAAACACTTTAACTTTGAGAATTTGGTACAAGAAACGAGTTTCTGACCGTCAGGACGGAGGTGCAGGACGGACCGTCACTGGTGTGACGGGCCGTCACAGTCACCTGGACTTTGGGGAGGCTGCGACGACCATCGTGACGGACCGTCGCAGGCACGACGGCCCGTCACAGGTTGCGCAAATCCCAGGCAGAATAGGATTCCTCTACACGTTTTAAGGGTCGTTTTGGACTATTCTTTCCTTAATTATAAAGATTGAGGGTTAATATTAATAAGTCTAATTACTTGGGGGTTAAAAGAGGTAACCTTAAGTTAATTAGTGGGTTCTATTGTCCTCTTTAGTCTTAATTATATGATAATTAGGGTAAAGGAAAGAGGGTTTGAATAAAACAAACAGAAAGAGCAAAGAGAAAGAGAGGGATCGATCGAGAGGGAGGAGAAAACGCAGCTTGAGGCTAGCTTGGTTGATAATTCTTCGGTGGAGGTAGGTTATAGGTTATGGTTTTCATGCTATTCGTAGTAGACTCTTAATAGCGAATGAATGATATGTATTGGTAGTATTGTAAACCTGTCTATATGCTTATTTGTATGCTTGCATGAAAATGATTATGTGATTTTGATAAAACAAGCATGATGAAAACTATTGAATCCAAATCTTGAAAGAAAACTTTAATCTATGTTATTAATGATGATGCCTTGGTATAAAAGAAGGCTTGATGAATTAAAGTAATGGGATTGGTGATGCCTTGGTATAGAGAAGGCTTGATGAACGGATAGAATGAGGTTAGTGGATCAGAGTGTCACGTTCCGACACATAGTATTAGTGGATCGGAGTGTCACGTTCCGACACATAGTATTAGTGGATCGGAGTGTCACGTTCCGACACATAGTATTAGTGGGACGGGTGTCACGAACCGACACGTAGAATTAGGGGATCGGAGTGTCACGTACAGACACATATAGGGGATCGGAGTGTCATGTTCCGACACATATAGGGGATCGGAGTGTCACGTACCGACACATATAGGGGATCGGGTGTCACGAACCGACACGTATAAATTAGGGGATCGGAGTGTCCCGTTACCGACACATAGTGGTAGGGGACGGAGTGTCACGTACCGACACAAGAGGAAGAAAGATAATGAATCTTGAAAGATGATAAATATCTCAATCTAATGAACTTAATTCCCAAATGAGTATGGTATTGAGGCTTGAGCCCTCATGGATGAACTTGATGGTACTTGTTGATGATTATACTACTTGTTGTTGCTACATGTTGAGTTTATATAGTTGATTTATAATATTACTTGATATATATTTATCTTCTATTTTGAGTTGGCCGATGATATCTACTCAGTACTTGTGTTGTACTGACCCCCTACTTTTATGTTTTCTTCTTTGTTATTTTGGAATGCAACAAACGTTCCGTCAACTTCAACTCAGCAGTAAATCAAGCCAGTCTTCGTCACACCGGATCTTCAGGGTGAGCTAACGCTTCTAGCTTGGACTGGGTCTTCTTCTTCAAGTCTTGATGCCTTGAACTTCCGGCATGGACTAGCTTTCTATTGGTTTTGTTTTCTTAGATACTATTAGTTTTAGTGATTTGAGGATAGATGTTCTTGTGATGATGACTTCCAGATTTTGGGGATAATAATAATAGTTTTGAATGTTTATTTTAATAAGTTTAAGTCATCCGCATTATTTTCTGTTGATATATCTGAAATGTTAAGGTTAAGATGGGTTGGTTCGCTCACATAGGAGGGTAAATGTGGGTGCCAGTCGCGGCCCTGATTTTGGTCGTGACACACTAAGATTGAAGAAAAAATCAGTTGGAAATTCATCTCCTAGCCTGATCTTGAGCTTTGTCTCCAATGGAGTCTAGCGAGAATCTAATTTGGGAGGGAATGGTTTAATTTAAAGTATGAATTCTAATTCTAGGTTTAGGTGTATTAACAAACTTAAAATACTCTAAAATAGGTAAAATAAATGTCTGTCTTTTAATTAGAAGATAGGGTGAATTTATCAATTAACCTCTTAATTGGCCTAACCATTGGACAGATTGCAGGTAGTGGCTCATGACCACCACCTATAGGTAGTAGGTGGTTTGATATCACTGTGGCTCTTTACTGAGGCTCCCTAAAATGGGGGTTAAGCTCCCACGACAAAGTGTGGATCCATGCCCACCACCTACGGGTCGTCACTCTTTCAACATGTCATTATTTGGGGTCATTTGTCAAGTTATCTTGATAGCTTTTGGCCAACGCCTGGGTCCTCATCAAGGACCCCTAGAGTGGTCCTTGGGGAGTCGTACCTGGATGTTTTACCCTAAACATGAACATCTATATACTAGGGTTCCCTCCAATAATTTTGGACTCCAAACAACACTTTAAAACAATACAAACATGCTAGGACACACTAGCACAAAAAAGAATAGTGTCCAGATGTCTTGGTTGTCCTTTGACGTTTGACGTCAAACCTCTTCAAACCAACTATTAAAAGTTTTTTCTCACATTATTAAAAAATTTATTAACTCATAAAATTCATGTGAGGCTCTATTTTATTCTTGTTATTTTGGGGGTCATGACACAAAGGAACAATTAGTTTTAACAATTCTTCTTTTTCATTGCAGGGCATTTCTCTGAAGAACCTTCTGGAGCTTGGTAGAGCCAGGACTGACTTTTATTTTCTTTTCACCAAGTGTAACAACTAATGTTCCTATTATGAACACAATGGTTCTACCCATACTACTTGCTACTCTTCAACAAGTTATCCTACTTTCTTCTATACTCAATTGTGAAAAATTTTAGTTGAATATAAATTTATAGCTACATTATGATCCATTGTAATAAATTCAAGTTATCAAAGAAAGAATCTTGTTCTACTAATCCTTTTTTTTATTAGTGTTAATGCTTCTATTTCTACTTTTATCCCTCCAACTCATGATTATGATGGTGAACTCTCTGTGGCATGCTAGACTAGGTCATGTATATTTTTGCGAAGATAAAAAGAATATCCACTATACCTCTCAAATCTTCAACCAAACAACCTTTAACTTTTGCCATATGCCCTATGGAAAGACAAAAAATAATGCCCTTCCCTAAGAAGCATTATCAGATCTAATAAAATGTTTTTAGGACCTTATAACATACCCACTTATGACAGTTACACGTATTCTTTAAATATGCTGGATGATCACACCACGCAATTGCTCAAATGCAAAAACAATGCACTGGGGGATTGAGATTAGGGGTTTTGAACAAAATGATGCAGGCTAGGACTTATTTCTTGATAAGTATGGGTTTTATGAAAAGGGAACGTTATACATAAATTATTGATTCTAATATTTATAATTACCATGACTTATCAGGGTCGCAATCCCTCTCATCGAGATTGCATGTCTTAACAGTTTTACACTTCACGATTATGGTCGCTGGCTCACACCATATGGATCATATAATTCTTTTGTTCTAGAATTTCGTAGACATTGTAAAGTTTCTTTTTAGAATCTAAACTTTACTAGGATTCAATGGGAAAAAAATCATTCAGAGTTTCCTTGACTCAAATACTTAAATATTAACAAAATCAACATTTCATAGTTGTTTTTGTCTGGTAATTATTTTCTTAAGCTTGAATTTTTCATTTTAACCAAGTGTAAGAATCTTGATGAAATTCCTTCTCATTTTTGTGACGTCGTTACTCTAAAAAGCATTGAATTCAAAAGGTGTGGCTGGTGATCTGTTTCCAATTTAACCCTAGAAAGTTAAACTACGCAACATGAAGACATGGCATATGATGTATTCACAATTACAATACAACCTCAAAATAGTACACTATTATTGTAATCACCTAATTACTTTGATTCTGTTCGTCACATACCCTATATCCAAGAGTTATATTCTATAACCTTAACTATATATGCTAAAATCTAAACTAAAATTTTTTTGATGCTGGGTAAAATACAATAAAAATAAAATTTAAAGAATGCCATCTATTCTTCTGTTAAAAGTTTGATTCATCCATGCCATTATCATTCAATAAAGTTTTCCATTTATATATTATATATATATTTTAAGTAAGACGAGCACCAAAATAATATGATTTGAATGAACACTTCAATATATATAATATATATATATATATATATTATATATTATATATATATATATATATATACAACCCATGATTTTATCCATTTGACTAAAATTTGCCATGCTTTTATCCATTTGACTTACGTAACCTTGTATTAGTTTAAAATGGGTAAAAGATGGAATATTTGGATTTGGTGACATTGATTCTAATAAGAATTAGAATGGAATATATATATATATATATATATATATATATATATATATATATATATATATATATTGAAGTTTTCATGCAAATCACATTATTCTTGGTGCTCGTCTTACTCAAAAGATATAGGTGATCATTATAATGTTATGTCCCATTTTATCGATGTCGAGCACCTAAATTAGTGAGTGTGCTCTAGGCTGAGCCAAGTTATCTATGATTAATGATTGTAGGTCTCCAAGCTAGCATGATATTCTATAGTGATCCCACACCTCCCTGGCCCATACCATAAGAGACTTGACCACAGTTTTTTTTTCTAAAAAGGAATAACAACAAGAGTCATTGCGAGGAGGACATGCTTACTGAGTGCATATACACGTATTTAACTTTGGTATAAATTGATATATATATATATATATATATATAATATATTATCTATAATATATATTATCGGTCGTATGTCTGTCTGTTGTATGTTGTAATGTGTTGTGGTGTTGTATGTATATGTTGTTTATATGTATCCATGCAATGTAATTTATAGATTGAACAGAAGATATATTTTATTAGTCATATTATAATACTAAAACGATTGGGTGCATGGTTTTAATATTCGGTGTGTCTTTTTTGAGGTTATACTTATTTAATTCATTATATGAGGTTCTTTTAGTGTCTAGTCTTGTTGGAATGAATGTGATGTTTTTTCATTGAAAAGTTCAACTTGTACAAAGAAGTTGTTATACACTGATATTATGAAAAGGCTCAGGATGTTTTGTTTCCTTTTAATGAAGTAAAACATGTTTTAAACAACTACATATTTAGCATGTTAAATTTTATTTAGGAATCGTCTAGCTATAATGTGCATATCCCACCTTCTTTAAGTAAGGAGTCTTGAGTAGGGCTTTCACATATATATATAATTTGATATGGTTTATCTTACTGCTTTTTTCCTATCTTTGTTCTTCATTTTATTTGTATATTATGTGGACCTTCTCATGTTTGAATTTCAACCATTTCCTTTTAATTTTATCTATATCACTCTATGTAACTTCGGAGATTTCGACATATATCTCTTCTTCACAATCCTTTTCATAATTAGAAACTCAAGTTAGTCATTGATATTTCGTGTACTTCGAATAATTATTTAATAAGGGTCTTGATTTATTCTTTATGTTTTTTGAAACATTCTATGTTAGTGAACTCAAGTTATGAACTAGGGACGTGCCTTTTTCTATGTTTTGACTAGGATGCTAGACTAAACAAATCATCCTTCAATTTATCTGACCTATTTTTTTAGCTTTTTTTCCAAAAGAATGCTCCCTGTTTAATTTTGGTTATAATATAAGTGTAATTTTTCACTTTTTGTGTTTGATGGCAAGCTTTTATAGCCACACATACTTCAACAATTTTGTAACCACAAATTTTTTATGACATGTTTAATAACACAAATTTCAAACTTACCTTGTTTATTCTTAAATGTTTTTGTATATTAGATATTTACTTTTTGTCTTTCCTCTCATTGGCGAGCAAAATTATATCCATGCCTTTGTATGCAATAATAACTTGATCCTTCTTCCATTCGAACAAACTATTGAAATTTGAAACTTTCCTTAAGGCTCTTTGGAAATCTGAGTTTCCCTTCTTTTGAAATGTGAAAACATTTTAAGTTCATTTGGGAGTACTTAGTTCTCATATCCTATTTTGAAGGAACACTTCAATTTACTCTGAACTAATGTCGAGCTTCAGCCTTAAAATGAAAATTAAAACGTTTTTGAAAGACTTATGAAACTTGAGATGAACTTCTCCTTCTTATCTCTAGTCCTTGGTAAAACTGATCTTTATGTCTTAATAGATTTTTAAATTATTTTCAAAAGACTTCATGAAAGGAACTTTAGAATTCTGTAGACTTGGATCTACTTTCCTTAATTTGAAGTTATGGATTCAAGGTTGTAAATTCATTTTCCTAGATGATTTCTATATGAATAGAAATCATTTAGAGTAGTTAGAATCATTA
Organism: Solanum peruvianum; assembly: GCA_027705065.1. Lineage (NCBI taxonomy): Eukaryota > Viridiplantae > Streptophyta > Magnoliopsida > Solanales > Solanaceae > Solanum > Solanum peruvianum. The sequence continues at coordinate 509 of JAKWJD010000316.1, read as the reverse complement.
ATAAGTGTTAAAACTCCTTAGAAGAGCTTAATCGGACTAGGCAAAAAATGCCAATTCTGACGCGTCCTAGGCACGCCACGCAAGACCCATTAGTCTGGGCTTCATCTGGGTGCAGTGAACGCAAGTCGCCCCAGAACCTCTGCCGAAGACGGGGCGCAGTGCGTCTGACTTGCCCATGTGGCACCTAATGAACTATTTATCTCATTTTTGAACGCTAAACCCCATAACCTTCATACTTATTTTCCCAAACCCTTAGGATTATTATTACCTCAATTCAATAACCAATAAATCTAACTCGATAAAAAACCCCTAATTACTAATCAATGCAACATAGGCATTCAACAACTCAATCAACAATAACTCCCACAATGTCTTTGAAGAACTTCACTATTCTCAATTCATCAATTCGAAAATCATGATATTGAAATAAAATCTTGGTGTGTGGTGAACTAACCAACACTAAAAGATCTTACATGCCTTGATAGGGTTATCCCCGAAAAGATCTACTC
>JAKWJD010000315.1:0-32067 GCA_027705065.1 Solanum peruvianum | reverse complement strand
ACTAAAAAAACTTCATAATGTTGATATTGGCATTGCCCTCGTAATGTGAGGACCTACCCAACTTGGATGAATGAGAGTTCCAAGTCTTTCTTCAAAGTCGTCTCACAAGCCCTTCAATGACCAGAACTTAAAATGTTGGGGAAAAGGGAGAACATGGGGTAAGTACACCACTTGTACTAAGTATGAGACCATATGCAAACATATCATGAAATCATGATAAGAAACGGGACAATTCATAAAGGTATGAAATTTACTTTGAAAAGCCTTATGCACATTCAAGAAGACCAACCAATAAATAAAAAATATTCATTAAATCATAGGCATATACATCACAAAACCAACAAAACAGAGTCTAGTCAAGGCAGCATGCACATCGCATAATTGAACACATAGTCAAAGTAACTCTATAATCAATTAATAATAGAACAAACATGAATAAGAGTATATTTCAACATAATTAAAGTAGGACCATTACTCATCACCCTTTTTAATACACTTGTGGAATGACTAAGCAAAGCCCTATACCTAATCAAGTAAACCTATCAAGAACCATAACCAATGTCCAACATCACATAACATAAAATTAAGAGTACATAATATCATACTTTAGCAATAGAGACCAAGTACATGGTCATTATAGTAAATCAACATCACATAGTGTCATTTTACGATCATCATTTACATGTAATTTACATTCATATGCGTATACATGCATAAGAACATCCTCCAAACACTTCCGTTAATCCAATTTTTACTATCTGGATTATTGGTTTTATCTCGTCATAAAGTATCTCAGCTGGTGCTGTGTAAAATTTTACAAAAAATAAATTTCCTTTTGTAATTCTTTTGTATATTAAAAAAAGCTTTGTGGATCTCCGGGATTCCACTTATCTCTGCACCATCATATGTATATATGTATTAAGTAATCCATAATTGTAACAGGTTTTAACTAAATTTGGATTAGTTTTAGGTTGTGCGATTAACTTATTATAGCCTTGGAATTTTTGGGTTATATAATCCTGGGTTTTATCTGTTGTTGTGGTAGATCTGGGTTTAAGATTTAAAAAGTTTTGGATTTTGTATAGATTTTCAATGTAAGTTGGGGATATATGGTTATATATTTTCTTTTCTTTGTGTAGGCTTGCTGCATATGTGGATGTTTACGGTGATGGGGTATCTACTATTTGTGCTTTTGGAATAAATGGTTTAGTAAATAAGCTGTTTAAGTTTGTATTTTTTGTAGTTTTTTCCATAGCTGCTGTGCTTGTACCTGCAATACTAGTAATGTTATCGGTTTTAGGGAGTTTCCCAACATCTCCTTCTAGCTCTGGAATTTTAGCGTCTTCCGATCGACGTAGCTCTGTATGTTGGCGTAGCTCCGCATATTTATAGTCATGCTGCTGACTTATCTTTTGTAGCTCTTTATCCATACTTCCTACTTTCGCAGAAAGTGTAATAATAGCTTTGAGTATCTCTTCCATTGTATCTGGTTCAGTTTGAGTTCCTTTTTCTTGATAGGTAGTCTGCAACAAGATTCTTATCAGTCTTAATTACTTCAATTGTAAATGTAAAATTTAATATATTAATACTAGTCTCCTTATTTCTTTTGTTGTAACTGAATCATCTAGTTTTTTCGTTATCCACCATTTTACTTGTGTATTATCTGTTCTTACAATAAATTTATTATAAACAATATATGGTTCAAATGCTAATAAACATTTATATAATGCGAATAACTCTTTTCTATTTATTTCCCATTTTATTTGTGCTTCTGTATAAGATCCTGAATAATATGGGGGTGGAAGCGATTATGGTAAAAAGGAAGAGAGAAGAGAGTTGGGAGAAGAGTTGGGAGAAGGATGATTTTATTAATGAAGGCAAATGCCTCTTTATATAGGCGTACAAACTGACCTTTACTATTTACATAGTAACTTGACTCTTACTATTTACACAGTTACTTGACCTTTACTATTCATGATAAGGACATTTACTATTCATGAATAGTACTCTTTACGACTTTTAAAAAAAAAAACAAAAAGACACTATTTACTTTACGACTTTTTTTTTTTTTTACAAAATTCAAAATAAACTTTGGCCAAATGGCCGACAGTAAATAGTGTCTATTTTGGTTTTTGTTTTAAAAGTCGTAAAGAGTACTATTCATGAATAGTACATGTCCTAATCATGAAAAGTAAAGGTCAAGTAACTGTGTAAATAGTAAGAGTCAAGTTACTATGTAAATAGTAAAGGTCAGTTTGTACGCCTATATAAAGAGGCATTTGCCTTCATTATAAAATCATCCTTCTCCCAACTCTTCCCCAACTCTCTTCTCTCTTCCTTTTTTACTATAATCGCTTCCAACCCCAGATTGGTATCAGAGCTAGATAAATTAAATAATTATGGAAAACAAATCAGCTAAGACAGATGATCTACAAGAACAGGATACCATTTTATATTCATGAGTAGCTAAATTAATTTATTCCTGAAAATCTCTTATTAATTATAATTGTTTATCGTGTTTAAATAATGTTCTAAAAACCATCTTTAGCAAGTTTGCTACAGAAATATTCTTGAAAAAGTATGCCCAGACTATGCCATCCTAAGGTTGAAACGGTAGGCAGAGAAAGCCGTTTTAGGGGAGTAAAACAAAGTTGAGGCGCTGTTAGGGTAACTAATCAAAGAAGAAAGCTGTAGAAGTGACCAGACGAGATGATTATTAAATCATTATTTTTACATAATAAGCAAGTATAATTTATTAAGAGGTTGGAAGGAATAAAATTTTAGTGAAAAATGAAAAAATAATAAAAATGGAAAACATACCTATTAAACGATGATGTTGATTATAAGATATTACTATTCTATATATTAAAAAGTCTTAATACTGATATAAAAAGAGAAATTTATAATAAATTAGTAACATATGAAATAATAGAAATAACAACCCAAAGTTGGACTGAGTTAACCATACAAAGTATAGAAGATGAACTTTACTTTGACATATATGATCTATATGATGATATAGATATATTCAGAGATCAATGATAAATTACGAATATTACAATATTGGGTACATACTATAGAGATATAGATCTACATGAAAAACTACTAATTGAAAATTTATTTGGTTATTTAAGAACTCGAGAAGATGGATATCTAGAATATATTATAACTAATGCTAATGAAATACAACGATTAGGTCTACTTAAAAAAGAATATTATAGAAAGACATTTTATGAAGAATAATATAAACACAAAGCAAAGAAACTAAAATAACAAAAACTAAGATAGATAAAAAAGTACGAAAAATATGGAAAAAATTAAAATCCTTATATATAAAATATCAATTATCACAACTAGTCAAAACAAATAATGATAAAAAAGATCATTTGATAAATATAATTTCAAAAACAGAATATAAATATGTTTGCTATTTGAAAAAACAGTATGAACAAAGAAGAATATAAACAACAATTAATAGAAAAAATAATGGAACAAATAACTGAAAAAGAACAAGAATTACAACAAGAGAAAAAGAAGATTAGAAGAAAATATATTAGCAGGAGTATGTAACAAATCAATATTAGCACAAAGAAAAGCTATATTAATGATAAAATTAGAATTAGATTGTCTTGAATATGAATTACAACATAATATAATACATAGATCATAATGAACAAAGAGAGAGAGTTTGCAGTAGACGAAAAAATATATGAAAACCAAGATGGAATGATAATAAAAATAGTATTTTCAAATTTAGAAGAAGAAGATACAAGAAAATAGGAAATAACTTATATTTAATGCTAGAAAGGAAACAACAAAATTAGAAGATAGTTTAACAGCTATGGTAAGAATAACAAAAGAAATGAAGAAATAGATAAAGCAAGAGAAATTGAAAAAATAAAAACACAAGCAAAGCAAGAAGTACAACATTTAGAAGAAATAAAAAATACAAGAATAAGTGAATTAGAAAAAGAATTAGCTAGATTAAAAATATTATATGAAAATAAAAAAAACAAAAAGAAAAAGAAAAAGAAAAAGATAAAGAGCTAGAATTAAAAAATGAAATAAAAGAAATGGAACAAAAACTAAATGAAGATCTAAATGAAGATATTGAAGTAAATGAAATAGATGGAAATGAAATGACCAACAATCAGAAATAAGTGATATAAGTGAAACATATACAGAAATTCTAGAACAAATAAATAAACCGAAAAAATTAGAAATAAATGTAGGAGATATGGATAGGCCTAGTACGTCAAGAGTTAAAACCCCAGATAATAGTCCCAGAAATAGTCCTAGAGTTAGTCCTAGGAGGACACCACCAACTTATTATACAGAAAGCTATCAACAATCAGATAGAAATAATGCGATATGGAACAGTAGACTAAATAAAAATTGGACACCTAAACCAGCAAATGAACAATACAATTTCTTAGATTTAGATTGTGTAGCAGATACAAAAAAGCAATATTATTATGGATAGGAAATATGTCTAAACAGTTAATAGATAACAAAATAGAAACAGCAAAAATACCAAGATACATAGAAAGAACATTTGTAGGAACAACAAGATTATGGATAGAAAATCTACCCCCAGAAAGTTTAGAAGTACTTAGGAATGATAAGAAAATAGATGGATCCGCATCAGCAACAAATATAGATATACTAGATAAATATGAATCAGCAATAAGAAGTGAATTTGGAGGTATGACTACAGATAAGAGAACAAAATAGAGAAAGAATAATAAATAGACAACTTATGACAAAATTAGCTATATGTAAAATGTGTTACTTAGAAGAATATACTTGTGCATTTAAAGATATTATTACAATTAAATACAATTTAGACGAAGCAAAAGAAATAAGAAAACAATATTATACAAAATTACCAGAACCATTTAGTACAAACGTAATAAAGGATTGGAATAATGAAGGAATGGTAGATACTTTAGGATCTAGAATAAAATTTTTAAATCAATGGTTCATACAACTATGTGAAAACCAAAAAGAAAAACTAAAAATGGAAAAAGTACTAAATAAAAATTTATCATGTTGTAAAAATAAAATGGCACCACAATTTGGATGCACAACTAAAAAACAAAAATCCAAAAGATATAAAAATTATAGAAAAAATAAAACTATATATAAATATAAACGACCAAGACGAAGGTATTATGTAAAAAATTATAAAAAAAAAAGACCATATAGACCAAAAAGAAAGATATCCCAATGTACTTGTTATAATTGTGGAAAGATAGGACACATAGCTAAAGATTGTAAATTACCTAAAAATCCAAAAAGAAAACAAATAGCAGAATTAATTATAGATGATGAAAAATATATACAAATAGAATACATAGATTATGAATTAAGTGAAAATGATAGTATATATGAAATATCAGATATAGAAACTGAAAATGAAGAAGAAAATATTAATCTAGATAATATTGAAACAGATGAAGAAATATAATGTCTGAAAATGAAATAAAAATAATATCTAGGGAAGAATATCAAGATGAAGAATCATCAGAACAAAAAATTATATTTGATAATACGATATTTGAACAAATAAAAGGAAAAGAATTAGATTTAAGTGTTGAAAAAGTACTAGATATACCTATTTTAAGAAATTGGTTTAAAAGACAAAAAGAAGAATACTATGTAGTTAGCCAAAAAGAACATATCATAGATTGTAAATATACAAGAGGAAAAGCATATATACCTATATTAAATAAAAGGATGATAAACAAAGAAATACAAGATATAAAAGCTAAAGCACCAATAAAATATGTACATTTAGGAGGAACAGAAATATTAATAAAAGCCTGTTTTAGAGAAGGAATAGATACACCCATAGAAATATATTTAGCAGATGATAGAATCGTACACCCAATAGAAAAAAGCATAATTAGTGCAATAAAAGGAAATTTAATATATCAAAAATTTAAATTTACAATAAGTGCTAATTATACAATATCATTAACAGATAAAAATATAGATAGATCACTAGTTCTATATTGGAAAATATCTGGAATAGAACTAGCACCAGGAAGCAAATTATTTACAGCAAGATGTAAAAATTTATATATATTAACAACAAAGCATAAGATAACAGCAAGAAATAAAATTAATAAAATAAAAATAGAAAATCCTTTTGAGAAAATAATTACTGTAATAGACAATAATGATTATAGCTATAAAGAAATTGATATAGAAGAAGATTTAGAAATAGTAAAAGAAAGATTAAGTACTTCAAGCGTACCAAATACATTGACAAGAGCTACATCATCAAGAATGAGTACATCTAAAAGAAAATATGAAATTCCACAAAGCGTTAGATAAAGAAGAAATAACACCATATCATTATTTCATAACAGGAATAATGGATCAAAGAAAATATAAAATCTTAATAAATACAGGACAAGAAGAAAATTATATAACAAGAGAGTTAGTAAAGAAGAAGAAATTATAAGAACAGGACATACATGCCCTGGATTACCTAGTGAATAATAAATACACAAAGAAAGAAGAAACAACAGAAAAAGAAATAATTATAAGAGGAATACCCTTAGTAATACAATTTAAAATATACCAAGGAAACTATAATATTACATTAGGAATAAAATGGTTAGAAAAAGTTAAATCATACAATATAGAATATGAACAATTAACAATAACTTGTCAAAATAAGAAAATAATTATAAAAAGAACGAAATGATTGATGAAAATATTTATACTTGCAAAAATTATTGTAGAAGGATATCACAACAGGTATTATACACCTATGATAGATACAGGAGCAGAAGCGAATATATGTAAATATAATTGTTTGCCAGAAGATAAATGGGAAAAATTAAAAACACCTATGGTAGTAACGGGATTTAACAATGAAGGAAGTATGATTAAATATAAAGCAAAAAATATAAAAATACAAATATGGGATAAGATACTAACAATAGAAGAAATGTATAATTTTGAATTTACCACAAAAGATATGTTATTAGGAATGCCATTTCTAGATAGATTTTACCCACACATAATAACAAAAACACACTGGTGGCTTACTACACCATGCGGAAATAAGATAGGAGCAAAAAGAGTAAATAATAAACAACGAAAACCTATGGAATGGATAAAAGGAAGTGAAAAGATAAACCAAGAAATGGAAAATATAAATAACAAACAAATAGCACAATTAGAAATTGTTATATTTACTATAGACAAAATCAAATTAATTAATGAACAACTAGAACAATTATATAGTGAAGATCCACTACAAGGATGGGAAAAACATAAGACAAAAGTAAAAATTGAATTAATAGATGAAAATAGCATAATAACACAGAAGAAACCATTAAAATACAACTTTGATGATTTAAAAGAATTTAAAATACATATAGATGAATTATTAGCAAATAATTACATACTAAGAAGCAATAGTAAACATACAAGTCCAGCATTTATAGTTATAAAACATAGTGAACAAAAAAGAGGTAAAAGCAGAATGGTCATAGATTATCGTAATTTAAATGCTAAAACTAAAACATATAATTATCCAATACCAAACAAAATACTAAAAATAAGACAGATACAAGGATATAATTATTTCAGTAAATTTGACTGTAAATCAGGATTTTACCACCTAAAACTAGAAGAAGAATCTAAACAATTAACAGCATTCACAGTACCGCAAGGTTTCTATGAATGGAATGTTTTACCTTTTGGATATAAAAATGCACCAGGTAGATTCCAACATTTTATGGATAACTGTTTTAACCAGCTAGAAAATTGTATCGTATACATAGATGATATATTGTTATATTCTAGAACACAAGACGAACATATAAAGTTATTACAAAAATTTATACATATAGTAAAAAATACAGGTATAAGCTTGAGCAAAAGAAAAGCAGAAATTATGAAATCACAGATAGAATTTCTAGGAATAGAAATAGATAAAAATGGAATAAAAATGCAAACACATATAGTACGAAAAATAATTACTATTGATGAAAATATAGATACAAAAAGAAATTACAATCTTTTCTAGGATTAGTAAATCAGGTAAGAGAATATATACCAAAATTAGCAGAACATCTAAAACCATTACATAAAAAACTTAAAAAAAATATGTAGAATACCATTTTGACAATAAAGATAAAGAACATATAAGAAAATTAAAAACTTATGTAAAAAATTACCAAAACTATATTTTCCTGATGAAAAAAAACATTTACTTATATTGTTGAAACAGATTCTAGTGATCATAGTTATGGAGGAGTTTTAAAATATAGATATGAAAAAGAAAAAATAGAACACCATTGTAGATATTATTCAGGATCTTATACAGAAGCACAAATAAAAGGGAAATGAATAGAAAAGAGTTATTCGCATTATATAAATGTTTATTAGCATTTGAACCATATATTGTTTATAATAAATTTATTGTAAGAACAGATAATACACAAGTAAAATGGTGGATAACGAAAAAACTAGATGATTCAGTTACAACAAAAGAAATAAGGAGACTAGTATTAAATATATTAAATTTTACATTTACAATTGAAGTAATTAAGACTGATAAGAATCTTGTTGCAGACTACCTATCAAGAAAAAGGAACTCAAACTGAACCAGATACAATGGAAGAGATACTCAAAGCTATTACTACACTTTCTGCGAAAGTAGGAAGTATGGATAAAGAGCTACAAAAGATAAGTCAGCAGCATGACTATAAATATGCGGAGCTACGCCAACATACAGAGCTACGTCGATCGGAAGACGCTAAAATTCCAGAGCTAGAAGGAGATGTTGGGAAACTCCCTAAAACCCATAACATTACTAGTATTGCAGGTACAAGCACAACAGCTATGGAAAAAACTACAAAAAAAAAAAAACTTAAACAGCTTATTTACTAAACCATTTATTCCAAAAGCACAAATAGTAGATACCCCATCACCGCAAACATCCACATATGCAGCAAGCCTACACAAAGAAAAGAAAATATAACCATATATCCCAAACTTACATTGAAAATCTATACAAAATCCAAAACTTTTTAAATCTTAAACCCAGATCTACCAAAACAACAGATAAAACCCAGGATTATATAACCCAAAAATTCCAAGGCTATAATAAGTTAATCGCACAACCTAAAACTAATCCAAATTTAGTTAAAACCTGTTACAATTATGGATTACTTAATACATATATACATATGATGTACAGAGATAAGTGGAATCGCGGAGATCCACAAAGCTTTTTTAATATACAAAAGAATTACAAAAGGAAATTTATTACTTTATGACGAGATAAAACCAATAATCCAGATAGTAAAAATTGGATTAACGCGAGAAATGATAATACCAGAAGATATAGGGCAACAGCCAGAGATACCAAAAGTTGAGATACCCAGCTTTTATGCAAATAAAAGAATAATTGGGTTATCAACTATCATACAAGAACTAGCTAACAACTATCTACAAGGTAATGCTATATGGAGTTATTATTCAAGAGATCACTTAATGATATATGACAATTCACGGGAGATAAGACAAACAGATATGGAGGAAGTCCAGAAATGGATTTTATCTTTATTAAAACCAGAAGCTACTCCAACAACTAGAGCACTAAGACAGGGATTCATCTCCGAAGAGCTAATGACAAGATATTGCAAGCTAATTGGTCACAAATATCCAGACCATATATGTTCCAAGTGCAACCAAGGTGATGATATAATCCCAGACGTACAACTGGAGTAAGCTGAGAAGAAGAAGATAGGAAAAAGATAAAAAGATATGTAAATTAGTCTTTGTCGGGCACATGTAAAAAAGTAAAGGCCACTAAATAAGTAGTAGAAACAGTGTGTGTCGGCCATTTGGCCAAAGTTTATTTTGAATTTTGTAAAAAAAGTCGTAAAGTAAATAGTGTCTATTTTGTTTTGTTTTAAAAGTCGTAAAGAGTACTATTCATGAATAGTAAATGTCCTAATCATGAATAGTAAAGGTCAAGTAACTGTGTAAAAAGTAAGAGTCAAGTTACTATGTAAATAGTAAAGGTCAGTTTGTACGCCTATATAAAGAGGCCATTGCCTTCATTAATAAAATCATCCTTCTCCCAACTCTTCTCCTAAAACAACTTGATATAGGGGCTAACAATTATCCTAATTTCACTTTTTCCATGAAGAATCCTTTGGTTCAAACTAGAACAAGGAAACCGTTCCCTTCATTACATTTTATGTGTGTATGCTCAAAATTTTGATTTAGTACTTTTGATTGGAAATCAGGAAAAATCAATCAATAAGGATTACACATGAATTAATGCAAGAGGAACATGATGTCAAATGCACACACCACATTGAGTTATCTATGATGTCAAATGCACACTACCACATTGAAGGAACAGATATACCTTGCCACGAGTATAGAGGCGTTTATGGCTTAATCACTAAGACTAATGCCCGTAGATAGGACTTAGCCTACAGGGGTATGCAATTCTGGGACTATGAGGGTATACTAAAATCTTGCCCACTCGGTTCTAAGCGTACTCCAAACTGAATATGTATATCTAACTCACATAACTGAAACATTGAATAGCTCAAATACTAACATGAAAATCTGAGAATATAACAATGATAAACTTATAATGTAACATTCAAAAAACGATGCATGTATAATTGTTTAATTGACCTAGCATGTATCATTCATAAACTAAAAGAATCTACACAACAAGGGTTATGAGTTTCATGCAAAAAAGTAAGCAAAGATTCCACAAAAACAAGATAATCTAATTAGGAATACTCTAATAACTAAATCACAACTAATATCTAAGGTTTTACAAATTTAGGTTTAAGCAAGATACATAAATCAAGAATCTAACTGAATTCTAGGGACCTAATCGGTGAAAGGAACCCACTAGTGAAATCTCATTACTTGGTGACGAAATCTATGAAGAAATCCTTCAATTTTGGGGCAAAAACTGAAGAAAACGTGTTGCATTCTTGGAAGGGTTTTGGTCACCTATTTCCTCCTCTATTTTTCTAAGTTTGATGAATTTTTCTTAATAGGTCTCTTTTGCCTTATAAATTACACTTAATGTGGAATATAAGGAGTATCGTGGAAATATTGTAGAATATTAATATGTATAAAAATAATATATATCCATGTTTACTCTTTTTTCTTTTCTACTTTACATGGTGTTTTCATATATAAACTATTTTTTTAGTTAGATTCAGATTAGACCACAATTCAATATTTATTAATCTAATCATTCTTAAGCTACATCAATGTTTAAATACTAAGCATAGACTTTAGGCTCTACAACTTACATGCTCTTTTTTTTATGAAATTTAGTTATTTTTCCGACTTGAATCATCATAGGTTGTGTTTTAAGTAGAGGAGAGAGACATGACTTTCTAGGAATTGAATCCATAGGCTCAAGGGCATTCTCTCTATCTTCTGCAAGAGAATACACACTTTAGCATATATATTAGACCCTTGTGCAAGAAAGATTAGCTCTAGTCTCGTAACAAATCAAAGGTGGATTCCTGTACAGAAGAATCCATACTTAAAGAGAATCCCCTTTTTTCGCTTGGTTATGAGACTACAACAATATATTGTCAATGAGGGGATTCTTTTGCTGTCGATACGGGGGTATGACCCTGAGCCAATTGAACCAATTCCTTGTTAGTCATGTCTCTCTCTTCACATAAATCACAATCCATGATGATTAAAGTCAAACAAAAATAACTTAAATGTATGATAAAAAGAATGTAGGTTGTAGAGCCTTAAGTTTAAGATTAGTACTGATGTAGCTTAAGAATGATTATTTTGTAACTAAAGATTGGATTGTTGTCTCCAAGGTCAATAAAATGGTATAATGAAAACACAGTCTCAAGTAGAAAAGCAAAAATGAGTAAACAAAAAAATGTTAGATTATTTATGTAGAGTGAAAAATTAAAGTTGGATTTTTCAGCAAAATGATTTTGTGTTAGTTAATTAGGTAGGCATTTTTTTATTACTTTTTAATGAAATTTCCATAGTTATATGATTTTAGTGGGAATATAATAATTATATGACTATTTATGAAATTAACCACATCTTTATTTTTTCAAGGTATGTATTGATCTTAAAGTTGTTGTTTGTCCTTTATGAGTTATTGGTCTAACAGTATATTAGTATACTAGAAAATAGGGAATTCCAATGGATGGAATTTCATATCTGAATAATAAAATTTCATGATAATATTATTTAGCTATAGATTAGACCAAAAAAAAAAAGAAAATTGATGAATTTGCAAGGAGCTTTTAATCATGAATTAGTTAGCGATTACCAATAATTCCATAGCTATTTAATGTTTTTAGTTGTATCGATCACTAAATTAATGATCTCTATTTGGTTCTTTCTAAAAATAAGTTCTGAAGGCATTTTATCTTAGTAAAAAGAAGAAATAATAAGATTAACCAATTTTATTCATGAATCTTTGTGTGTATTGATGGGACAGGTACCACGCCCCAAGGCCTATACCCCTTGGCATAAACACGAGCCCTAGGATCACGAGTGACCCCAAGCTAACCCTGAACAGACATATTTTAAGCATACTAAAACAACTGAATAAAAGATACTATGCAGAAGCTTAAATCATGAGATAATTGGAAGATGGGAAATACCCAATACTGATCTGAATATATATTGAAATTCTAAGTGTTAAATGCTAAAGCTAAATCTAAAACTATGTTTAAAAAAGTCTCTAACTAAATAGAGTTGTTGGGACATGTCATCATCACAACTAAAAAAGAAATAAACATGTCCATTGTCCTCAATGTAGGAGGACTCACCACTAATGCTGTTGAGTATGGATTGGGAATTGATCTATGCGTGATCTGAATGCTGAGGACCTGAACCTACATCATGAATATAATTCAATCTTATATTAATATAATCATTCTCAAGCTACATCAACGTTTAAATACTAATCCTAGACTTAATGATCTACACCTTACATGGTCTTTTTATCATTATGTTTAGTTATTTTTGGTCTGACTTGAATTATCATAGGTTGTATTTTAAGTGAAGGAGAGAGAGATTAGTTTCTAGTCCCTAGTGCAAGATAAAATTCTCTCTAGTCTCGTATCAAATAAAAGGAGGATTCATGGACAGAAGAATTCATGCTTCAAGAGAATCCCTTTTTTCGCTTGGTTACGTAACTAGATCAATATATTTGTCAAAGAGAGGATTCTCTTAAGCAGATACGGAGCGTACCCCTGAGCTTATTGATCCAATTCCTAGTAAGTCATGTCTCTTTCTTCCACATAAGTTAGAATTTATGATGATTCATGTCAAATAAAAATAACCTAAATTCATGATAAAAAGAACATGCAGGGTGTAGATCCTAAAGTTTAGGATTAGTATTTAAACATTTACGTAGCTTAAGAATGGTTATATTGGAACTATAAGATTAGATTGCAGTCTCTAAGCTCAATTTAATGATATAATGAAAACACAGTCTCAAGTAGACAAGCAAAAATGAGTAAAAAAAAAAATTGTTTGCTTATTTATGTAGAGTGAAAAATTAAACTTGGATTTTTCGGCTACATGACTTTGTGTAAGTTAATTAGGTAGGAATTTTCTGATTACCTTTTCTCGAAATTTCTATAGGTATATGATCTTAGTGGGAAGATCATAATTATATGAAAATTTATGTAATTAACCACATCTTTGTTTTTTGCGAGTATATATTGATCATAAAGTTGTCGTTCATCCTTGATGAGATATTGGTCTAAGAGTATATTAACCTTCTAGAAAATATGAAATTAAGATGGATGAAATTTCATAGCTGAACAATAAAAATTCTTGCTCATTTTTTTTAGCTATGGATTAGCGCAGAAAAAAGAAGAAAATTCATGAATCAACAAGGATTAGTGATCGATTAGTTAGGATTACTGACAAATCCCATAGCTAATTCAGTACTTTTAGTAGTATCTATCACTAAATTAATGATCTCTATTTGGTTCTTTCTAAAAATAATTTCGTACGACATTTTGTCTTAGTAAAAACAAGAAATATTAAGATTTACCAATTTTATTCATGAATCTTTGTGTGTATTGATGGACAAGGGACACGCATTGCGGCTATCCCCTTGGCGTAAACACGGGATCTAGGATCACGAGTAACCCCAAGCTAACCCTTAGTTGGCATATCATAAGCATACTATAAGTACTGAACACAGGATGCTATGCAACAACTTAAATTATAAGATAACTGATAGATGGGAAATACACATACAAATCTGAATATATAATAAACTTTTAAATATTAAGTGATGCTAAACAATCACTCAAATACTAAAGCTAAATATAAAACTATATCTAAGAAAGTCTCTAACTAACTCGATTTGTTGGGACATGTCCCAGGAAAAACTGAAACTGAAATAAAAGACTGAAAAGGAAAACATGTCTATTGTTCTCAAAGGGTGAGGACTCACCCCTAATGCTGCTGAGTATGGATCGGGAACCAAATATATGCGTGATCTTAAAACTGAGTACCTGAACATGCATCATGAAAGGATCTAGCTCTGAGTATGTGTTAGTAGTTGGAATGTACGGAGAATGCAGGATAAGAATATAACTTAAAAAATATGTAGGTTGAACAAGGATAACTGAGAAATGACGCATCTCAACATCATGTAAATACTGAAATATATGGAAATGAACTGATCTGAAGTTTATGAGGAAGTACTAATTATTAAAATGCTTAGACAGAATACTAAAATTTTGAAAACCTAGTCAAATGCACTAGAGTCTGATAAACATGGAGTCCGATGTATGCTCCCCATTGAGAGAACCTAATATAGATTTCCATTCAAGAGTATAAAGGCATTACTCGTATGATCGCTAAATTTGATGCCCAATGAGGGGATTTATACTCCTACACGGGCAGGTAATTTTGAGACAATCAGGGTAAGTTGAACCCTAATCTAACTCAATGCTAAGCCTACTCAAAATTAGAATGTGTATGACACAATATAACTAAATTATTGGAATGAGAATGCAACATTTAAGTACTGACAATGAACATTCAAAATCTAAGGCATGCTTAATTGTTCAACTAACCTAGCAATTGTTATTGATAAACTAAGAGAATCTACAATAGTATGGTTCTAAAATTCATGCAAATAACTAATCGACAATTTCATGAAAAAACATGATAATCTTATTAGGAACATTATAACAGCTATATCATAAATATTCTTCAACGTTTTAGAAAATCTAGATCTAAAAAAGATATAAAGGATCAAGAATCTGACTGAATTCTAAGGACCTAGAGGATGAAAGGAACGTACTAGTTAAATCCCACAATCCAGTGCTGAAATCTATGGAGAAATACTTCAATTTGTGGGATGGAACTGAAGAAAACCTCCTACTAGTTCTTAAGAGGAAATAATCGAATATTCACTCCTTTTGCTCTATGTTTGATTAACTTAGGTTAAAATTTTAAATATTGCAAAAGTATATTTTTATTCATAGATTTTATTCAAATGTCATATCTTGGGAGCACCCCCTTGACGCAAACGGCGTCGCTGTCCTCTTTGAGGACAAAGACTACCCTCTTAGACTACATCATTACATTTATAGGTTAAAATGCGGAAATTTGTAAAAAAAATCATTACTACTACATGGAGGTTTACATAGACCTCTACATACACATAATAGTTATATCGAGCATACATAGACTTTAACATATTCACATCATTATAAGACGCATTGGTAAGTTATCACCATCCTTATTATATTTAAATCTTAGACAACACCTCACAAACCATAGTCAAGATATTTCAATTTAACATCATACCTACCTAATCAATCATAAAATCATACATACTTCGGTACCACATCATCACTTAACCACAATTAACCATAATTGAAGTAAAGAGTAGGGATCATAAGACTTACCAAGACTTCTTCATAATCCATCATCAAGGTCTTACCATCAAAACTTAACTCAACCCAATAAGGGTGTAATATCATCACACAACAATAACAAACATGATATAAAGGTTAATTGAATCACTACATCACAATCGATCTCTAGTTAACATTTTAAGATAAGAGACTAAGGTCAAAGTCATAATATAGATAAATTACTCAAGCAAGAGAATGATAGGACTATAATTCACTCTAATATATTCATAATTGATACTATGTCATCATCAAGTAGTAATTCAACTGATAACAAATTCAATTGAACCAACATTACAAAATTCATATCAAGATCATAAATTAAGGTTAAGGGGAATAGGTCATCTTCTACAAACTAGACCAATCCATCAAGAATTAACATAATTAAGTTAAAATACTTGTTAATCTTTTCATAATATTCAAATTAAATCATAAAAAATCAATTCACGAGATAAATTTTGATACAGGAAAGACCCACCTGAAAACCCAACTTTTGAAGTCAAATTGATGGAACCCTTTGTGGAAAGAGGTCAAAGATGAAAGGAATAGCATACATTAAATATTGATGAAGAAATTCTACCCTTTTCAACCCTTTAACCCACCCCTATCTTGGTCTTCAATGGAGTTCTTCAACTAGAGAGAGAAAGAACAGAGAAGGAAGAGATTTTGGGTTTGTGAATTATGAAAGCTTAGGTTAGTCTAATTAGGTTAGGGTCCTTATATGTTATTAACTAACTTAATTAGGCTTCCAGAAACCATTAACTAATTAGGTCAGCAATTCAGAAGGCAAGGTTTATTTGAAGGATAATTATAAATGACAGTAAAAGTAGTAATACAAATGGCGACTTGTTCTTGAAGGTTATTTATATACAGCAGTTAGCAGTTGCATTTAATAAGAACAATATACATAAAATTTATTTTTCTTATTATGATTGACAAATTTTTAAATTCAAACTTCCGTCATCTCCAACAACTCTCCATTCCTGCCCAAATAGTGAAATATTCAAATTACACGACAAAATTGGTTGATATAGTATAAATGTATTGATGTTGTTAAGATATTCAAGAATTTGAGTAAGCGAGATGAGTCATGAAGGTTACAAATTTGATGAAATTGTTGTTGGACAATTATTTTCATTTACGAATCTCAAAGCCACCATTTCAGCCAAGTTGGAGATCAATAAGATTAGGAAAAACATGGAATTAGATACATCATAAAAAATAATTTGCCTCAAATGAAAATTAAGAATGATATGGGTGTAAACTCTATTTGAAGGTAAAAAATATGATTCTAGATTTTCAATGTTTGCATTATGTGTTTGTCCTATAGAGAAGAATGATGGAGAGATTCATACCTTTCATGCTACATCCAGAGAAATTAAATGTGTCGAACTTATAAAAATGGTTACCTAAGATTCAAAGAACACATAGGTGAAGAAAAGACAATTGTATAAGGACAAAGCAACATTCATAGCTGTAATCATGTATCATCATACATTAATAAGTGGCAAGCTTCCTAATTAAAAGTTGAATTACCATTATTCCCTTATTTAATCCCTAAAGAAAACTAAATATTAATTTATATAATCAATTTATGATTAAATAATAAATTTTATTTAAATTAATGCATCTAGACGGAATGGTTCGAATTCTTTGTTGAATTACCATATTACCTTCAAACTAAATTAAAATATCATTAAATATCGAATTTTTGTATACTAATTAATAATATATTATACTGTACTAAATACCAAAAATAAGGTGTTAAATATTAATATATATAATCAATTTATGATTAAATAATAAATTTTATTTAAATTAATGCATCTAGACGCAATGGTTTGAATTCTTTGTTGAATTACCATATTACCTTCAAACTAAATTAAAATATCATTAAATATCGAATTATTTGTATACTAGTTAAAATATCACTAAATTAAAATATCATTAAATATCGAATTATTTGGTAATAGTTAAAAATATCATTAAATATCGAATTATTTGTATACGCATTCGGAGACCATTTCTGGCCTCAAACAAATCCTTGGCCTAACTTACTTAACTCATCGGAAGACTAAACTAAAATTTAACAAGAATTAAGCATATTTAAAAACAAATACTTCATAAATTAATCTGGCCAAAATGGCTCTTGTGTCAAAACAAGTAAATTAATTGCAATCTGAACTACTAAGCTAGAAGATCAATATAGGGATGTCTTCCGAAAGACAATTAGACCACCAAGTGATTGTGGAGTGCTAACAGAACCAACGGTGCGCTGCGTGCTGATCCTTGTTACTGTGCCTGTATCATGACACGATGCAGGCCAATTGGTATTAGTACATTGAATGTACTAGTATGCGAGTTGGAAAGTTAAACAACACTTAGGCTTGAAAAGGAGTAAGAAAGAACACTTACCTTGGCTCTGCTAAAATCATGATCTACTTGCTCATATTCTAAATACGCAGTTTAAAAGTGATTGCAATATAAAGAAATAATAACTAAAAGCATGTTGTAAACTCTGAATGTATACAAGTATACAAATGATATCTGAGGTGTATGTAAAAATACAAATAATTGATGTATGTGAAAATACAATACTTCTATGGGATATTCTCTAATAGACAACCATCACTTAAAAGCTATAGTGATGATATAACGTTACTCGGCCCAGGCTGCCCGACCATCCTAACTTTGCCAGAGTATAGGCCTGAACTGCCTAATGAATCCACTAGTAAACTATAAAAAGGGTTCATCTAAAAAATATGATCCTTTTCTACCAATGATGGCTACATGATTTACATGGCGACTTGAGTTACCCTAAATTCATATCAAGATAACACACACACCCACAACATATGTGTATATATATATAATATATATATATATATATATATATATATATTATATATATATATATATGTATGTATATATATATATATATGTATGTATATATATGTGTATATATATGTATGCTCCTATGTTTTTTAAAACATATTGCTTATGTTATTTGAGATAAGTTCTCAAAACATAGCTTTTAAAAAGATCTTTTGGAAATCATAGTTTCCTCATTCTTCTATTAAAACTATCCATAGGCTCTGTGGAAGTCTAGCTTCCTTTCTTTCTAAAAAGTTTGAAAATTTTTAGTTTAAGCTATGAGGTACTTAGTTCCCTTATAACTCTTGATAACTGAACTCAAATTGATACTCTTTGCTTACTTGAAACTTAACTCTTAGAATACATAGTTCCCTTATAACTTTTGACAATTTAATTCAACTCTTTACTCTTTCTTGACTTGAAACTTGAGTCTTAAAACATAGTTAAAATGTTTAAATAAGACTCTTGAAAACCTTTAATAACTTAACTTGAACTTACTTCTTAACTTTCTACTTGACTCTTAACTTTGATGACATTGATATTAACTTTCCTTTAATGGATTATGGATTTAAGTTTTCAGTTTGTGTTCCTGGATGATTTCTCGGTATTTAGAGATCATTTAGAGTGATTAGAATTCATTGGAGGATGTACCTTGGAAGGATCTTAAGGTTTAAACTATATTAATTGTACAAAAAACATCGGTTCGAGCGTACTGGTGGCGTGCCGCACCAGCCTTAGTTGATTGAGGCCTGATTCTGGCGCACTAGTGGCATGCCACGTGAGGCCTTTGTTGTCTAAGTCCAATTTCTGGTGCATTGCAGGTGCATCGCGCCTGCCTCTACCTCGGTGCGTCAAACAAATTTTATTACTCGTTTTCCATCTCTAAACTCTCCAAAACTTCCTAGATCTTTCACTAAATGATTGGGACCATTGGTATTATCAATAACTACTGAATTCAACTCAAAATAATGTGAATTTAACAAGTATCTATTCAACTATGACCTCCAACAATCCAATCAACAAGAAATCAAATGTTCTTTCAAGAACTTAACTCCTAACATGAAATAAATCCTCAATTTTGCTGAACTGAAACAAATTGATGTGTGGGTGAAGTAACCCAACACAAAATATCCCACATACCACAAAGGGATCACCCCCGCGAAATCCACGCTATGAATTTTTCGCGTTCTTGTGTCTTCTTCTCTATTCTCCTCTTTTCTCCTTTCTTTCAAAGCCCTAACTTATTTTCTTATTGTTAAAACTTATTTGGATCAGCTTCATCCTTAAAACGAAATTAATATTTGATTAAGCAAAAGACCAAAAACCTTAACAAATCCATATTGGGATTTCCTCTGCCCAACATCAAAACTTCTGAAAGTCATATCTCCCTCATACTGTAACGACTTGTTTAGTCGTTTCGAGCAGTAGAGTTGTTTTGATAAAAACAGACTATGTCGACGGACCACAGAACGGACTGTCATTGTCATGACGGATCGTCTAGGATCTCCGTCCCAAAACACTTAAACTCTTAAATTTGGGAACGGGATCAATTCTCTGAGCTTCGCGATGGAACTGCAGCACGGACCGTCGTAGCCACGAAGGACCGGCACAGACCTTTTTACTAATATTGAGTCTCTGAACTCTGTGACGACCCTGCAGGACGGACCGTCACAGGCACGACAGGCCGTCACGAGTGGCGTAATTCCACCTGGGTCAGATTTCTGCTAAAGTTTTAAAGGGGTGTTTTGGACTATTCCTGATTATAATTATAAAGTTAGTGGATTAATGTTAATAATTTATTTAGTTGAGGATTAAAGAAGAGAATATGGAAATAAATAATGGGGTATTTTTATCATAATGAATTAATGGTAATTAGGGTAAAACAAAGAAAAAATTTAAAAGAAAGGAAGAAAGAACGAGCGAGAGAGAGAAGAACGAAGAGACAGCAAGGATATTAGGGAAGTAGATTGATTGATCATGATACTTTGGTGGAGGTAGGTTATGGTTTATGCTATTTCATAGTAAACTCTAAATAGCGATTGATATGTATTGGGTGGCATTGTAAAGTCTTCTATATGCTTAATTTTGTTGTTGCATGTTGTGATTATGTAAATGGTGATGGATTATGATGATGATACTATGGAATCTTAAAAACCTTAAATCCACTCTATTAATGATGATGCCTTGACATAAAAGAAGGCTTGATGAACTAAAAGAATGAGGTTAATGGATCGGGTGTCAAGAACCGACATGTAGTATTAGGGGATCGGGTGTCACGAACCGACACGTACAATAAGGGGATCGGGTGTCACAAACCGACACATAGAATTAGGGGATCGGGTGTCAAAAACAGACACGTAGAATTAGGGGATCGGGTGTCACGAACCGGCACGTAGAATTAGGGGATCGGGTGTCACGAACCGACACGTACTATTAGGGGATCGGAGTGTCACGTACCGACACGTAATGGTAGGGGATCGGAGTGTCACGTTCCGACACAAGAAGAATAAAGAGAATGAATCTTGGATTATGTTAATATACTCGAAATTAAAGAACCTATTTCCCAAATGAGTATGGTGTGGAGGCTTGAGTCCTCATAGATGTGCTTGGGTTGTGGCCAATGGTTATGGTACTTGTTGTTGTCACCTGTTGAGTATGGTAGTCGATTTTATGTTATTATCTGATATATATTGCTTTCTATTTTGAGTTGGCCGATGATACCTACTCAGTACGTGTTCCTTGTACTGACCCCTACTTGTATTTTTCTCTCTTTGTTATTTGTGGAGTGCAGCAAATGTGTCATCGACTTCGACTCGTCCGCAACTCTAGCCAGTCTCAGCATATCAGATTTCAGGGTGAGCTACTGTTTCTAGCTCGGACTGGATTCTCTCCTTCACGTCACGTCTTATGATCTTGAACTTCGACAGGACAATTTCCTTTACTTATGTTAGCTTCTTAATACTCTTACATTAGAATTTTGAGGATAGATGTTCTTGGTGTGGTGACTTCCAGATTTTGGGATAATTGTGGTAAACTTTAGAAGCTTGTTTATTGGTTATATTAATAAGATTTTAAGTCTTCCGCATTATATTTTGTTCATTATGGTTGGAATATTGGTAAACGTTGGGGTTTGGATTGGTTGGTTCGCTTACAGAGGAGAATATGTGTGGGTGCCACTCGCGGCTCGTTTTGGGTCGTGACACATACGACCTCAAAAGTTTTTAAACTTGGCATCACTGTAAAGATATTCCGACTTGATCTCTATTCATATAAATAAATAACTAAAACACCTCTTGAGCTAGAAGTTATGATCGTTCGAAAATGACTTAAATTCACTTTTGAAATCTGGAAATTTTTTATATTTCCTTACTTATTTCCAAATTCGATGATTCTTATTTTTCTTATGTTAAACATAGTTAATTGTAAATACGAGATGTTACAATATCTCCCCCTTGGGAACATTCGTCCTCGAATGAGAATTCTTTCACTAAGTTAAAGGTAGTAATATCATTTCAGCACTCACAAACAAAAGCAAGTAATAACATGCATATACACAATCTTATAAAGTGATAAGAAGAGAATTTAGTACCTTGATCTGCATTCTCTCCGGATTCAAAAGAGATGTGGATATCTCTTCTTCATATCATTCTCAGCTTCCCAAGTCGCTTCTTCAACGAATTGGTTCCTCTAAAGGACATTGACTGAAACAACTTCCTTTTTCCTCAACTTATGAACTTGATGATCCAAAATCTGCATTGGAATTTCTTTATAGGATAGGAAATCCTTAATCCCAACATACTCTGTTGGTATTATCAATGGAGGATCACCCAAACACTTCTTCAACATAGAAATATGGAATACCAGATGAACTGCTGCTAACTCTTGGGGTAGCTCCAATTGATAAGCCACATTTACCACTCTTTTGGAGATTCTATAAGGTTCAATATATCGGGGACTAAGTTTCACCTTTTTACCAAATCTCATAACTCCTTTCATAAGTGATATCTTCAGATGTACCCAATCATCAACCTCCAACTTCAATGACCTCCTCCTAACATCTGTGTAGGACTTTGGCTACTTTGTGTTTGTCTTCAACCTTTCTTGAATAACTTTCACTTTCTCCATAGTTTGGTGAACTAAATCTTGTCCTATCAACCGTGCTTTGCAAACTTCGAACCACCCAATAGGAGATCTGCACCTTCTTCCATAAAGAGCTTCATATGGAGCCATTTGAATTCTTGAATGATGACTACTATTGTAAGCGTACTCAATGAGAGGACAGTGATTTTTTCAATTTCCTTGAAGTTGATCACACAAGATCTAAATATATCTTCTTAGGTCTGGATAGCACGTTCTGCTTGTCTATCTCTGTGAGGATGAAAAGCATTGGTCAAATTCACTTTTGAACCCAAACCTATCTTGAAGGATTTCCAGAACTGTGCAATAAATTGTGCACCTCTATTGAAATAATGGAGACCGAAACCCCATGAAGTCTTATCGCTTCTTTAATAAACAAATTTGTATGATCTTCGGCCCAATAAGTAGTCCTTACCGCGAAGAAATGGACAGACTTGTCTAATTCTTTTAAGAGCACTTGTGCTTAAATGAATTGAATTTGATAATTAGATAAAACGTTTTTATTTTTAAAAAAACTAGATAATCAAAGTGTTTATCCTTGATTCTTTATTATTTCTCTATAATTTCTGTGGTTAAATGAATTAAATTTTTTATCCTTTATCAATAATTAGTGTAATTAAATATATTCAACTATAAGTTAAAACAATTAATCTTTCCTCTTCTCATATCTAATATCACTAACTTCTGAAAATTAAATTAAATAACTCTTCATTTTTTCATCTTAACCTACAAATCTCTAGATCTATATAAGCATCCTGGAAAAGTAATTGTTCTTTACCAATTGCCTCCTGTTGATGTTCATCATAAGCCAATATTTCAGGTATTTTTTAAAAAAAATATTAATATGTGTTCTTATCTTAATTAGAATGATATTTTGTACCATAGTTTTATCTTTCCTTTTTAGAGGTTTTTAAACTGTTTATAAATACATGAATTTTTGTTGAACAATTATAATACTATATTGTGTCATATTTTCCTCATTCTTGTGGTTAACTTCTATTTTCTATTCATTTTAGTTTTTAATTGATAAACATAATTGCTTTAAAGGTTATTGTCATTGACTATATATATATATATATATATATATATATATATATATATATAATATATATATATATATAATACTATATTGGTTACCGTTTTGGTTCATAATTATGACTTGATCATCTGGTTTTCCTAGTGAGCAGTTTGAAAATCTAAAGAGAAAATTATGATAAACCATTAAAATTAGTCATGTCACGAGCAAAAAGTTTATCAAAAGAATTCCAAACATCATTTAATGAAGTCTCCAAGTATAACTTAGGAGCTACAACATTTTCAGGTTTATTAATATTACAACTTCTTAAAATCGCACTTATATCCCAATCATGATCACCCATTTTAAATCTATATAAAAAGATATCTACTTAGATGTAAAAAAATAAAAATGAGCTGGTAACAGAAACTAATAATGTTTTCTTCTAAATTAGAGAGAGAAAAAATGATTCAAAGAGGGGGTTTTCTAATCGAGGAAGTAGATGATCAAAGAAAGGTTTAGTCTGTATGACATTAAAAGTGAATGGTCAAGATGAAGAAAAGTGAACCAATTTCAAAATATATAGATAAAATTAAAGGCCTATCTACCTATCCCGCTGCTTCTATATTTAATTCACAGTTAATGCACAATAAATATTTTTTTCTATTTTCGAATGAGTGGGAATAGACACAAGAGAGATGTCAAAGATTATAATGTGTACCTTTTTTTAAAGATCATACATCTCATATATTATTGTAACAACTCGAGAGCACCCACTAGTCGTAACATGGTATATTCAATCTAAAAGTATCTTACACAAGCCCTTAGAATTCATTCATCAAATAGGCATTAGAAAATATGGAAGAATTAAAATATTTCTTTAAAACATAATTGAAGGTATTTCATAGGAGCGGTAGTCTTTCTAACATTATTGTCTCAAACCGTCTATGAATGACATGAATAAAAGTCTTTGGACACAGACACATAAAGTCTAAAATATAAAAGTTAATGTAATAAAGGTAAATAGATATTGTCCTTGAAGCAATGAGGACTCAGAAAGATCTACAATCTTCTAAATTTTTAAACTCTAGCCTCCAATAGCAACTCAGAGCTCCAACCCTACATTTTGTTAGAATGTAGGAAATATGTGTTAGTACTAAAGTACTAAGTATGGAAGCTACAATAATATCATAAGAGTATCTCAAATTGTTAGTCAAGATAACACATAATTGAAATTTGATACTTCAACCATTTGTCTTTTATACTCAAGTGAACTACGTCCCAAGCCACCTCCACATATACTTGTGCAAGTCAAAGGTATCATCCCATACTACTACCTAAGATAAGCACCTCTATTGTAATTCTTGGTCATAGACCTCATTCATACTTAAGTAGAGCACTATATCCCTAGGTCACCTCAAGACACACTTGTGCAAGGCATGTGGGGTATCCCATTCTACTTCACACACTAAGCATATCTTGAAGTCACCAATTCATGTGTTACTCCCTCTTAAGTGTCACTAAGGACCTAATTTCATATTTTACAAGGAAATATCATCTTAAGTCAATTTTTACATGGAAGGCAACTATATCAACTACTTAAGCTAGTCAAACATCATACGAGGACATTTAATAAGTAGCTTCAAGTCATACTTGTGTCATGTATGAATGACATACCATTCTTCCATTCACGCTAAGTACTCATTTAGGCTAGCTTACTCAATGCTAACTATATTTCATACTAGTCTATCAAGAATTGCATACTATCTTACTAGACATAACTATTATGGAAAACATAACACATGAGATCCAACTATCATAGAAAGGTTATAAAAATACCCACCTAGGCACCATGCATCAACTCATCAATATGTTATCTATCCATAGGGTATTATAATTCGCCTAAGCTACCATGAGTAATATAACAGAACCTATTCTATGAATTGCACCTTTAATGTAAGCCAAGCTACCATTAGGACAATATAAGTCATCTATCCTAAAACTACCATGAAATGGTTTTGGCCTAACCAAGTGAAGCTATCATAAGATATTCTAATCATGCTACTTTAAGTTATCCTTAGGAGAGTTTCATTCCTCAATTCCAAGATACCATTGGAATCACCATCCCCAATCTTCCGTGAGATTTACTATCTTAAGCTACAACGAGATATACTATCTCAAGTTACCATTATACTTACCATCTTTAGCTTCCAATCTTTGTCTTATTTTAGTAAGCTAGGCTTTACATGAAGGAAACACAAGTCTCAACATGAATCTATTCTAGTCTAACTTTCTTTGATTCAAATAAGATTATTAGGTTAACCTAGAATCCTTCTATGTGAGAGAACTTGCTTCTCTTAGATTGTTCATATCTAAGTGTATAAGAAAAAGAGAATACTTGATCAAAATCAGACAAATTTAACATGTGATATCACACAAATAGGGATTTGGGGGTAAAGTCAATATGAGGAGATATGTATTGATTTTCTCTTTCTCTTATATACTAAATATATGAACAAGATAGGAGAAGCATGTTTTCTCATATATAAGGATTATAGGTTGACCTAATAACCTAAAATGAATCAAAGAAAGCTAAACTGTAATAGCTTGATGTTGAGACTTGTGTTTTCTTCATGTAATGCTTGGCTTATTAAAATAAGACCAAGGTTGGAAGATTGAGATGGTAAGTCTCATGGTAGCTTGAGATAGTAAATCTCATAGTAGCTTGAGATAGTAAATGTCACGGAAGCTTGGGGATGGTGATTCCAATGGTAGCTTTGGATTGATAAATTAACTCTCCTCAAGATAGCTTGAATTAGCATGATTAGATTGCTTTATAATAACTTGACTTGGTTAGGCCAAAACCGTTTCATGGTAGCTTTAGGGTAAATGACTTATATTCTCCTAATGGTTGCTTGGCCTTCATGGAAGCTTAGGGTTGAGGATTAATACTTCCATATGGATAGATTACATCTTGATGATTGGGTGCATCGTTGCTAGGTGGGTATACTTACAACATTCCTATGATAGCTTTGATCGCATGATATGATGTTTTCAATGGTAATTAAGTCTAGTATGTGATATTGTTGATAGACTAGTATGAAAGATAGTTAACATTGATTAAGATAGCCTATATGAGTACTTAGTGTGAATGGTTGAATGGGATGTCATTCATACATGACACAAGTATGACGTAAAGCTACTTATGAAATATCCTCTTATGAAGTATGCCTACCTTGGGTAGTGGCTATAGTTTCCTTCCATTTTAAGATTGACTTCAGATTATAGTTGATTGTCAAATATTAAAGTAGGCCCTTAGTGACACTTCTAAGGGGGTAACACGTGAATAGGGTGACTTCATGATATGCTTAGTGTGTGAGGAAGACTGGGATGCCCCATATGCATTGGACAAGTGTGCCTTGCGGTTTTCTAGTGGTATAGTGCTCTACTTATGTATGAAGGTGGGATATCACCAAGAATAACGAAAGAGAAGTACTTAGCTTAGGTAGTAGTATGGTATACTACCTTAGCCTTGCACAAGTAAACTTAACTGTGGCTTGGGACGTAGTTCACTTGAGTATAAAGGACAAATGGTTGAAGTATAAAATTATAATTATGTCTTATGTTGACTTTTTATGATATGATTCTTAGGTTATTTCCTCTTATGCTTATGTCTTATGTTGTCTAACCATTTGAGATGCTCCTATAATGTTATGCTAGCTTCCATACTTAGTACCTTTGTACTAACGCATATTGCCTACATTCTAACCAAATGTAGGGTTGGATCTTTGAGTTTCCCTATGAGGGTAGAGTTTTAGAGCATTGAAGATATTTGTGAGTCCTCAGGTCTTTGAGGACAATATCCATTTACCATCATACCATTTACTTTTATGTTTTAGACATTATGTGGGCTGTGTCCCATGACTTTATTCATTTCATTCATATGGTTTGAGACAATAATGTTAGAAAGACTTCCTCTTTTATGAAATACTTTTTTGAGTTATGTTTTCTTCAATATTATCTAATTAATGTGATGAATGAATGCTAAGGGATTGTATAAGATCTTTTCGAGATCGAATATGCCATGTTACGATTAGGGGGTACTCTCGAGTCATTACAATATGATATGAGATGTATGATAATAAACAAAATGTACGCGTTACTATCCTTGACTTCTCTTTTGTTGCTAATCCCACTCACTCTAAAGTAGAAAAAAATATTTATTGTGCATAAAATATAAATTAAATGAGGATGCGCCAGTTACGTAGATAGATATTTATTTTTCTCAGTATATTTTCAAAATTAATTCACGTTTGTTCATCTCAACCTTTGAGTAATAATGTCATACCCACTAAACGTTTCTTTTTATCATCTACTTCCACCATTAGGAAACCCCTCTTTGGATCATTTTTCTCTCTCTCTTGTTCAGTAGAAAACATCATTAGTTTCTCTTATAAGCTCCTTTTTTATTTTTTTTACATTTAACTAGATATCATTTTGTATAGATTTAAAATGAATGATCATGACTGGGATATAGCTGTGATCGTATGAAGTTAAAATATTAATAAACCTGACAATGTTGTAGCTCGGAAGTTATACTTGAACTTCTTTAAATGTGTTTGGAATTCTTTTGATGACTTTTTGGCTCGTGACATTACTAAATTTAATGGTTTATCTGAAATTTTCTCTTTAGATTTTGATAATTGCTCACTAGGAAAAACCAGATGATCAAGTCATAATCATGAAACAAAATGGTAATCAACTGTTGTAATTACATCCCATTCAACCATCTCAATTTATCCAACAAACCTCTTTTCCTCCATCAACAACAACATTAGTGTGTGTTCCACCAACAACTACAACAACAAAAGAATGGATTGATCTACAACAACTCGATATAGGGGCTAACAATTATTCTATATTTAATTTTTTCCATGGAGACTCCTTTGATTCAAACTAGAACAAGGTATCCATTCACTTTGTTACATTTTATGTGTGTATATTTAAAATTTTTATTTTAGTACTTCTGATTTGAAATTAGAAAAAATCATTCAATAAGGATTTCGCATGAATTATTGCATATGACTCACAATTTTCATTTTAGAACTTTTGTTTGAAAGAGGAAAAATCATGGTTCTTTAAGACATATATTTCTCTAATCCTGTAACCAGGTGAAAAAGGGGATACTCTTGAAGCATGAATTCTTCTGCCCATGAATCCTTCTTTGCTTTTTTACGGCACTATAACAATATTCTTTCCCTACAGTCTAATATATGTGTCAAAGAGAGTATTCTCTTGCAACGGGTACGGGGCAATCCCCTGAGCCTATTGGTTCAATTTCTAGAAATTCATTTCTCTCTCCTTCACTCAAAACACAATCTATGATGATTGAAATCAGACAAAATCAACTAAACTTCATGATAAAAAAAAACGTGTATGTTGTAGAGCGTAAAATCGAGGATTAGTACTTAAACATTGATATTGTTTAAGAATGATTAATTAATATAAAATTAAATTATAGTATAATCTCAATCTAACCAAAGAACATATGACTATATAATGAAAACACCATCCCAATTAGTAGAAAAGAGTTTTATTATTTTGGCAAAAAGGTCTAGTGAACCCTTGTACTTGTGTTAGTTTGTATTGTGAACTCTTCTACTTATACATTTGTCATCTGGACCCCTGAACCCATCTACACTCAACATTTTAATAACATTTCTGACTTGGCCTCCTATGTGGAAGATACAAGAATGAGGCGTGTGATATACACACCTGAGGAGAGTGAAATGTGGTTAAAAGGGTCTAATAGCCACATTAGGGTTTTATAAAGTATTCTTTCCCATTCACATTTAAAAATATTTTTGAAAATTTTGAGATTTTTTTCCCTCTTATTTGATCTTCTTTCTCCCAATTTCTTGTCCATTTTTTTCATCGTTTTAATCCTCTTTTATTTCTATGCATTTCCTTCATTTTGTGGTTAATCCTATTGTAGGTTTCTACATCATCACGAAAGTTGTTTTTCTTAGAATCCAATAATATATTAAAAATCATGAAACATGTAATTAAGAGCATAAAAATAGAATCCCCAAAAAATTTGAAGAAAATGAGTATAATCAACTAAAAACCTAAAAATTAAAAAGAGAGATAAATAGAAGATGAAATCTAGACTAAACAACATACAAATACGAAAATAAGTCACAAAATTATATACACAAAATAAAGATCAAATAAAATCAATAAAAATACTCAAGCAATTTTGTGGGAATGAAGAAAAAGAACGAGAAAGAAAAAATGTAGGTATAGATAGCCTCACATAAGTACATGTATACGACGATGTTAACACACTGTGCTTTTTTGATTTTGATGAAAACAAAGATGAATTCCTTGATTGTGCTCGTGTTTTTTCTTCAATGAAAAGAGTAGAAAATTTGCTAAAAAAGTGTAAGGAAGATGAAAGAGAAATGAAATAAGATTGTGGGGATAGTGGTGGGTTTGGTGGCAAAAAGTAAATAAAAATTATAAATGTATTAATTAAATATTATAAAAATTTCAAGATGACATGAAGTGGTATATATATACAGGTGTCTTTTCGTAATTATTTTTAAAATTACGTGTCACGCATTTGTGGTACACTCAAAATTAAAGGGTAAAAAAGCTGTTAAATATGTTGAGTTTAGCTGGGTTCAGGGTCCAGATGACAAATGAGTAAGTAGAAGGGTTCACAATACAAACTCATAAAAGTACAAGGGTTCACCAAACCATCTAACCTAGTATTTTTTAATATAATATATTCTATAATCTTTTCATTCTACTCATTATATTCCCATATTAAGTGGTAATTCTTAAGACAACACACCTATTAAGAATAATATTAAATGCATAGGGGTTAAATCATAATTTCAACTATTGCCCTTTGTGATATTATAAATATAAGGTAAAATAATGCACAAATACCTCCGTAGACTATGACCGAAATCTCAAAGTCACACCTTATTAAACAAAGGTCCTATTACACCGTGCACTTTTTTTTTTGGTGATTTTGTGCACCTTTTGGGATTACATATCATCAAAATATCTCCCATGAACCTCAATTGGGTGAATTCACGGAACGTGCCACGTTAGACAAAAGGTGCATAGAATTACAAAAAAAAAGTCCAACGGGGTAATATCTGTTACGACCCGATTACGAAAACTGAAGGATTTCGAAGCCGATTTCGCAACTTTGGCCAATTTGGAAGTGTTTTTTGGAAATGTTGAATTTAGGAGTCACCACTTAATTTTCTAAAAAAAAATTAAGAAAACCATCTAAAATGAATTTTAAAATAAAATTAGAGTTGGGTAAGAGTGTCATGCGAAACAAAGTAAGAGAAAAACAATAAGCAGATAACTTATATGAATAACCATATGAATAACAATAAACTACTATCAAGCAAAAATACACAAAACACAAATTGCTATCAGACAAACCAAATAACCAAAACTACTAACATATTAATTTTTGTTAAGCAGATAACCAATTCTTTAAAAAAAACATTGCCTTGACTCCAACAAAGTAGGAAAATGCTCTATGTTGTAACCTTCAATAGTGATTAATGCAAAATTTGTGCATTACCCAAAAACTAGTTCATGTGCTTAGTAAATGCCATTCAATACAAAGTTCACGCTACCTCAAAACTATTAACAATCAAATCTTTTGGAAACTTTTGCAACCAACCACAACAAAATCTCAATTTTTTGACCATTCCAAACCTTCTTGCAAGCATATATTAATCTTAAATAACGACAAACTAAGTTAACTAAAAATCAAAACTTTCCGAGATAGAGATCAAAGAAAACCAACTAAATCTTAAATAAAAGTCGAGAAAAACAAATACCCGTTACTGAAAAATACAATCTCCATAACTCTAATCACATAAATCGGATGGATATGAACAGATATAACATCAATCACAGAGTTAAAAATCTCCAAAAAACGAAAAAAAAAGAAAGAGACAATGCTCTATGTATTGAGTAAAATATCTTAACATTGCCTATTATAACAGAGAATACAAATAAATATCAATACAAATATAGATCCTGGGTAAA
>JAKWJD010000314.1:0-32197 GCA_027705065.1 Solanum peruvianum | reverse complement strand
AGGTCCGTCCGACGTCCAAGACTTAACCAATTTTTCTAGGATGAATTTTTTTGGGAGTTTTTTATCCCATCGACGGTTGTGCAGGACGGACCGTGGTTCAGTCTACAGTCCGTCGATGCCACCGTTGGTAGCACCTGCAGATTTTTTTCTGAAAAACAATTTTTTTGTCAATTTTGGCTACGGGTGTTACATTATCTCCCCCTTGGGAACATTCGTCCTCGAATGAAGACTAAACTAGCTGAAATAGAGGGAGAGAGATGCAAACCCCACTACTAAACACTGAGAACTGAGTTCTGACTTAATTGAGTTCTCAGTACATGCAATTACGCTAAAAATAAAAGTACAAACTGAGGGAACATGATTCTAAAACTGAATTTACGCATGAATGACTGTAAAACTGAAGAGGAACTATTACCTCAAGATGTAGTGGAATCGAAAGGAAAAAGGTAAGTATACTTGGCTTTCATGGCTGCTTCTGCTTCCCAAGTAGCTCCCTCTACGGACTGACTCCTCCACAAAACCTTGACTGAAGTGACTTCTTTGATTCTCACATTCTAACCTGATGGTCAAGAATCTCAACTGGTACATACTCATAATAAATACTATCTTTCACCACCACACTCTCTAATGGCACTATAGAGGCTAGGTCACCCACGCACTTCTTCAAGAGCGAGATGTGGAAGACCGGATGCACTGCTGCTAATTTTGTGGCAACTCTAACTCATATGCCACCTTGCCAATCCTTTTCAAGATCTTGTAAGAGCCTACATTCTAGGACTGAGCTTCTGTTTCTTTCCAAATATCATCACCCCTTTCATAGGTGAGACTTTCAGAAAAACCCAATCATCAACTTGGAACTCTAGTTCCCTTCTCCTTACATCTGCATAAGATTTCTGGCGACTTTGGGTTGTCTTAAGTCTATCTCTAATGAGTTGCACTTTCTCCATAGCATAAAGGACTGAATCTGGCCCTATCAAAGCTGTTTCACCTACTTCAAACCAACCAACAGGAGATCTATTCCTACGCCTATATAAAGCCTCATAAGAGGCTATCTGAATGTTGGAATGGTAGCTATTATTGTAGGCAAACTAAATAAGAGGAAGGTGATCATCCCAAGTACCTTTGAAATCGATCACACAAGCTCTCAACATATCCTCGAAGGTCTGAATGGTACGCTCTGCCTGCCCATCCGTCTATGCATGAAATGATGTACTAAGGTTAACTTGAGTACCAAGACCTTTTTGAAATGACTTCCAGAAATAAGAGGTAAACTAGGACCTATATCTGAGATGATAGACAAAGGAACCTTATGCAATCTCAGAATTTTAGTAAGGTAAAGCTTGGCATACTATTCTGACGAATATGTAGTCTTGACTTCAGAAAAGCGAGAAGACTTAGTCATCCTATCAACTATCACCCAAATTGAGTCATGTTGTTTGCGAGTACGAGGTAACCCTATGATGAAATCCATATTGATCACATGCCACTTCCAAGTAGGAATATCGATCTCTTTAGTCATACCTACTAGTTTAAAATGTTCTACCTTGACTTGGTGGCAATTGCGGCACTTACTCATAAAGTCTGCTATATCCCTCTTCGTGCCATTCCACCAATAGACTTCCCACAGATCGCGGTACATCTTAGTGGCACCTGGATGAATAGAATACCTAGAGTTATGAGCTTCTGCAAGAATATGCTGCCTCAACTCTCCCACATAAGGAACACACAATCTACCTTGGTGGCGAAGTACACCATATCCCCCTTGGGAGAAAACCTCTACTCTCTGATTGTGGACTGCACCCTTTAGTTCAAGCAAGATCGGATCACTCTCTTGCTTTTCCTTAACCTCCACTACCAAAGACGATTATGCCCCATTCCGAATTGTTACACCGATGTCTGATATGCTCATAAGGCAAACTCCCAAGCGAGCAACCCTGTGAACATCCTTCACTAGCTCCTTTCTTTTTTCCTCAACATGGGCTACACTACCCATAGATAATCTTCTAAGAGCATCGGACACTACATTCATCTTTACCAGGATGATAATGCACACTCATATCATAATCGTTAAGGAACTCAAGCCATCTCCTATGGTGAAGATTAAACTCTTTCTGGGTGAACATATACTGAAGGCTCTTATGATTAGTGAACACATCTACATGAACACCATACAAGTAGTTTCTCCAGATCTTGAGTGCAAATACCACTAATGCAAGCTCCAGGTCATGAGTTTGAAAGTTCTTCATATGCACCTTAAGCTTTCTAGAGACATAAGATATAACCTTATCTCTTTGCATCAACACACAACAAGGCCAACTCTGGATGCATCGCAATAGATCACATAACCATATGAACCCTTTGGTAGAGTCAAAACAGGAGATGTAGTCAATCTAGTTTTCAATTCTGCGAAGCTTTTCTCACAATCATCTGACCATTGGAGCTTCACCATCTTTTGAGTCAACCTAGTCAATGGTGAGGCTCTGGATGAAAATCCTTCCACAAACCTTCTGTAATAACCTACTAGACCTAAGAAACTTTTGATATTTGTAGCAGAGGTAGGTCTGGGCCATTGTTTCACTACTTCTATCTTTTGTGAATCTACGCGGATCCCTTCGCTAGATACAATGTGACCAAGGAAAGCAACGGATTGCAACTAAAACTCACATTTACTAACTTAGCGAATAACTAGCGATCTTTGAGATCTGCAGAACAACTCCCAAATGACTTGCATGTTCTTCTTCACTCCTAGTGTAAATGAAGACATCGTCAATGAAGACGATAACGGACAAGTCTAAGTACTATTCGAACACTCTGTTCATCAAATCCATGAAAGCTGCAAGAGCATTGGTTAGTCCAAACGACATAACTACAAATTCATAATGACCATATTGAGTTCTGAAGGCTGTTTTTGGAATGTCACTATCTCTGACTCTGAGCTGATGATGACCCGATCGGAGGTCTATCTTTGAGAAATGACTAGCACCCTGAAGTTGGTCAAACAAGTCATCAATCATAGGGATGGGATTCTTATTTTTAATTCTGACCTTGTTCAGCTGTCTATACTCTATGCAGATTCTAAGAGAACCATCTTTCTTCTTTACGAATAATATTGGTGCACCCCATGGTGAAATACTAGGTTTGATGAAACCCTTATCTAGAAGGTCTTTCAACTGCTCTTTCAATTCCTTAAGCTCTGCTGGAGCCATTCTGTAAGGAGAAATAAAAATAGGCTGGGTATTTGGAAGAAGATCGATTCCAAAGTCGATTTCTCTTTCGGGAGGGACTTTGGGAAGATCTTCTGGAAACACTTTTGGAAATTCACAGACTACTGGAACTGAATCAAGACTTGGGGTTTCAAGGCTAGAATCCTTAACCCGAACTAGATGATACAGATAACCCTTTGAGATCATCTTTCTGGCCTTAAGGTAAGAAATAAATCGACCCATAGGCGCTAAGCTACTACCCTTCCATTTTAAGATTGGTTCGTCTGGAAACTGAAAACGAACATCCTAGTTCTGAAATCGACTGAGGCATAACATGAATGTAACCAATCCATGCCTAGAATGACATTGAAGTCTGCCATTTCTAACACTACTGGATCTGCTGAGGTGACTTTCTGAGAGACTGTGACAGGGCAATTTCTGTATACCCGTCTAGTTATAACTGGATCACCGACAGGAGTAGAAACTTAGAAGGGTTCTGAGAGAGTTTCTGGACTAATACTGATTTGGACTGCTGTACTGAGTTACAAAAGAGAAAGTCATGTCTGTTGTCTTTCCACTAAGTGAACCATATGTGAGTCACATCTTTGAGTTTGTAATATGTATAATATCACCTATTACTACCTATTACTGACATCACACCAAATATTTTCTTGACCTCATCAATGAACTTCTGTGGGTCCTTACCAACTTGCGATCCTAAAAACTTAGGTGGATTCATCCTAACAAAATCACAAACTCTGGCTGCCACTAATCGGTCATTTTTTTTACTAGGAACTAGAACCTACTGATTGTTCTGGTTGGTCATACTTTTGACCAAAAGCTGAATTGGTTTTCTGAAATTCTGCATTTGAACTTCCTTATCTGGTATTAGAGGAACTGTGTTAGCATTATGTGCATTATCATTCCATGCCTAAGCTCTACGAGAAGGCATGATCTTAAGCGCTCAACGTCGAGTTAGAATGGAATAAGATCATACCTTACGCACGGTAAGAGTAACAAGAAGATGAAGTTTTTCCTAAACAATTCATAGCCTCCCTCTAATTAGATGTGGTGCACTTCACACCCATGAAAATTACTCTACTTAGTGGGGCTTTTTTATATATCCTAGGACCCTTGAACCTAGTTCTCTGATACCAAATTTTGTCACGCCCAGAGCTACCCCCGAGACGCGGACATCGAACCTAGGACCACAAGTGATCCCAAGCTAACCCTGCTGGCATGATCATGAGCATACTAAAGATAATAAACAGTTGCGGAAGTTAAATCCTACTTAAAATGAAAAGAT
This sequence comes from Solanum peruvianum, assembly GCA_027705065.1. Classification (NCBI taxonomy): domain Eukaryota; kingdom Viridiplantae; phylum Streptophyta; class Magnoliopsida; order Solanales; family Solanaceae; genus Solanum; species Solanum peruvianum. The sequence continues at coordinate 27,688 of JAKWJD010000314.1, read as the reverse complement.
GGGAAATACCCATATTGTATAACTGAGATATTAGAAAACAATGAGTTTAATACATAAGAAATATTAACTCAATACTAAACTGAATCTAACTATGTTTGAAAATAGCCTCTAAAGTAGACTACAAATACTGGGACAAGCCCCAGCTAAATCTAGCAAAAACTGAAACTAAATGACTAAAGACTGAAATGAAACTCCTGACTGTTGTCCTCGGAGAATGAGGACTCACCACTGAATCTGCTGATTGGAGATCGGAAAATAGATCTATGTGTGATCTGGATGCTGAGAACCTGAACCTACATCACGAGAAGATGTAGCGCACATATGCGTTAGTACTTGAAAGGTATTGAGCATGTAGGATAGAGTACATCTGAAATAATACATATGTGAACAAGCACAAATACAAGTATAATAATCTGAACGTGATGTGCTGATTTCTGAGCTAATTAAATGCAATGGCCAATTTATAACATGCTGAAACTGAATACTCAATATACTGATAAATGGTCCATGAAGAGAGTCTGACTAAACTGTGGGAGCTACTAATAACCGATAATAAAACCACATGAGCTAAATGTGGAGTCCGATGTATTCGCCCCATCAAGAGGACCCAATATACCCTGCCAAAGGTATAAAGGCATGCTGGCGTGATCTCTAAACTGATTGCCTACAGAGGGGACTTACAACCTACTTGACTAGTAGTTCTTGGACTATTGGGTATGCTAAACCCTAGTCCAACTTGGTATTATGCTACTCCCAATGAATTCTGTAAATTAACTGATTATATCTGAATTTCTGTAAATACTGGATAGCTCGAAACTGAACATGCAAACTGAGAATGCAACAATTAATCTAGTAATTATGCATTTATAACTGAGGCATGTATATCTGAAGTATCTGAAATATATGACCTAGCATGTGTAATTCAAGAACTAAAGAAATACAAAGGTAGGGTTATGAAATTCAGGCGATAATGTAAGTAATAACATGATAATCTAATTTGGAACATATATTTAACTAAATCATGAAGTTATATCAAAGTTTTAGAAACCCTAGGTTTAATTATGATAAGAGAATCAAGAACTGACTGAAACTAAGGACCCAATGGGTGAAAGGAACCCACTAGTGAAATCCCACATACCTGGTGATGAAATCCACAAAAAAATACTTAAATGTCGGGGTTGGAACTGCTGGAGCTTGTGGCGTTCTTGAACTAGTGTTCTTGAGCTTTTTTCTCCTCTCTTATTCTAATTTTCTAAGTTTTGATTTAATGATTTGACTTGGATATGTTCTAATTATGTTTCTAGGCTTAAACTGACTAAAATCTGATGATTTTATGTCAAAAAAAGTAACTTAGGGTTTAAACAGAGTGGGAAAGGTCAAAAAGACCCCTGGAAAGGTTGTTGTGGAGCCTCACTACGTCCAGGACTGACGGTCCGTCGTGCACTCGACGCCCCGTCATTGGGTCCGTCGTGCGCCCGACACCCCGTCGTTGGTTCTGATTTTGTCAAGGTCAGTGGCTATGGAAAGTTAATTCAAATATCTGTCTGTGGGTAGGTCATGAAACACCTAATTCATTTTGTGCTAAGAGTTATGATAATTTTAAGTTGACCCAACTGCATTTTCCCTTAACCGGCTGCAAATTTTCCACCTACGAACCATGATGGTCATCCTTAGCTCTTGTCAGAGAGAGGTTGAAGGGAGTCTTGATCGACGGTCACGGACTACGGACCGTCGTTTGACCTACGGACCGTAGGTCCGTCCGACGTCCAAGACTTAACCAATTTTTCTAGGCTGAAATTTTTTTTGGAGTTATTTACCCCATCGACGATTTTGCAAGACGGACTGTGATTCAGGCTACGGTCCGTCGATGCCATCGTTGGTAGCACCTGCAAAAAAAAATTCTGAAAAACTAATTTTTGGTCTGTTTTGGCTACGGGGTGTTACACAATTTTCTCTTTGTCTTGTTAAAGTAAGTTCACAATTTTCTCTTTTTCCTCTCTGTTTCTTTCTCGACGTTTCAACTAAAAATCTCCAAGGTTCCCCTAAAAAATTTATCTCTGTCTAGTATCACCCCCCCCCTTTTTAACCTAAGAGAAAGAATTCTTTTTTCTCCCCCACAAAGGCGGAGAAAGAGAAGATTTATAGAAGAACATTAGGGTTTCGGATTTTGGAGGGAAAAGGGCAAAATCGACAATCCCCCACCCATCCCAAATTCAAAATCTTTCAAACACTTTCAACAAAACGGGAAAAACATCTTTTTCATCTATAATTTGTTCGATTTCGAAAAAGGAAAGAGGAGATCGACGTGCCTAATTGCCCAATTGTCCTTGTTAAGCCACGCAGCTCGATCCCAAAGGCGCAAGGACGAAAACGCAGTCTGCGAGGACAATTGCAGATGCCTTGCTTATGCGAGAACGTACTGGCGAAGGGAGAACATGCTCAGTCACGCGACTATGGTCGCGTCTAGCTAGCTATCGGCATTCTTGTACTATTAGCAGCTTGTGAAGCGGGCTTGCTGCGGGGAAGAAGAAGAAATTGGAATATCGATTGATTTTGCGCATTGGAATAGCTAGATTTCTTTTGCTGATAAAAAGAATGAACCGGGTAGAGAAAGGGGGTTGGGTTGGAGGGATTAAAAGTTGGGCCTAGGAACAATTTAAAACTACTAAAAAGAAAAACAAGGAGCCAAATGGGTATTAGCTGTAGCTGCACAAATTTGCATAACAGTTGGACCAATCAAATGTTTAAAATACTTGCCTAAAAAGACGAATTAACATAAATTAAATTAGCAAGCTTCTTAAACTTAACGAGATGAACTAGACGACCTAAGCATAAAATAACTAGTCCAAAGATTTAGCCTATTATATAACCAAATTAAATAGTAAGTATCTAAACAAAACAAAAAAAAATAAAGTAAAATCTTTTGAGACGAATTTCGAATAATCATAAAATATATTAGTTATATACATTATTATGTAAATCATATGTAATATCTATGAATTACTAAAACGATAAGATTTATTTGGAATAACTTGAAAAACCTTTTATACCTTAATGAAACTAATTATTTCAAAACGTTTAGGATTAAGAAGCTCATCAATTAATTAGTATCGGGGAGGGTAAAAATTGGGTGTCAATAAATATAATGAATATTTAATTTCCTGAAAATAATAAAAATTTATGATATTCAATGAGCTCAAAATAAAAAAACAAAATACATTACTAAAATTTTCAATATTGAAATGTCAACGACAAATAATGTACATCACAAAAGTATTCAACATTCAATATTATAAGTAGACTTACTCTTTTGTAGCAAGATAGAAAATTCACTATATAAATAAAAATGATACCCACAAAAATATTTATATAAAAAAATTAATTTCTAAATATTATAAGTTCCTCAATAATTTAAACAGGGAATCGAAACTCCTATTAATATGTATAGGTTGGTTTGAAGACTAAAAATATTGAAATTAGTTTTATCTAATTTGAAATACATATGGTTTTAACTAGACAACCTTTTATCCTAAATATGTAACTTCATTCCTAGTTTAGATAAAGAATATAAACAATAACAATATATCAGTTGTGATCTTATAAGTCAGATTAACGGAGGTAAGATTATGGAGACATTATTTCTATCTTGTAGGGTAGAAATTTTTTCTAGATAGGCCATTAATGTAAAATAAATGTAATCAAAGATCATAGAAAGAAAATAATTCGGCAACAAAATAGCTAGCTAGATAAATAAACAAATGAAGCAATATGCAATAGTGAAAATTAGGTTAAAAACATACTACATGTACACTAAATAATACTACAACACTCGGCCACCTATTATTCTTTTTACCTTTATCTTAGGGTTATATACTTAGTAAGTTGAAGAAGCGATACAGTGTCTCTAATTACCTCCACCCTCCCCCCTACAGTTTCTTCTTTGTTTACCTATACCTCTCGTCAAACTTCTCACACCTCCTTACTGATGCATATTGGCTCCTATTCTTCACATGCACGTACCACTAGTCTCGCTTTCTCAATTTTTTCAAGTACGGAATTATTTCGTATATGCACAAGAAGGGAGGAATTTTATGCAAAAAAAATAAGATAAATTCTCTCTATTTATAGCCGACAAAGGTTAAAGGTCAACACTTTTTTATAAAAAAGACAATCTTTTAGAAAGGTCACATGAAACCATTTGGAAAGGCACAACCTTTCCAACGGTCACAGCCCTCTTGAAATGATACAACCTTTCTTAAAGTTCACAAATCTTGGCAAAGTCACACACCTTCAGGATAGTCACAACTCTTCATTTCCTGTAACACTCTTAAAACCCAACACCTAGCAAAATATTGTTAATTCTCCAGATAGATACCTTGCTATGATTGAAGCATAATATATGTACAATCATCATCAAACAAGTCACTATTCGTATTGATAATATTCACAAATACTTGTATGTTATTTTATGTCTTTCATATATATACTCAAAGACATAATTTAATAGATAATATTTTAAGAAAATAGTGTAGCGATAGTTCAACTTATACGTGCAAGACACGTGAGCAGAAACTATTTAAATAACAACACAATGAGATTGTAATGTTGAAATATTCTCCAACTTTTTATGTTCTCTCTTATTTCATCACTAGGACATGATCGTCAATAAACTTTATAAGATATCATTTTACGTCATCAAAATCAACTTTCTTAAAATCATAATATATAGAAATTATAATCTTCATTTCCTCTTCATTGCAAATTGCAGTGTTTCCTAGGTCCCGTCATTGTCATTGAAATGAACCCTACAATATAGAAAAATAAATACGCATGTTAGACATTTCACACAATGTATATAAGCAAAATTGATAGTATAAATTTCTTAGAGTTTTAACTTACTTGAAAGGTGAATTTAAAATTTTCAAAAAAAAAAAGGTTCATACGGATTGATATAGAGTTTCTTAGAGTTTAACTTACGCCATGACCTATTTTTTCCACATCTTTATTGGAAAGATTCGCAGTAATGCTCATAGCTTTTTCCAAAGTCGAGTCAGACTTCTGCCTTTGAAAGCTTTGTGTGCCACTTGTATTAGTTTCTTCATTTTTCTGCACAAAATGAAATAATTATACAATCAACTAATTAATTATTTATCATAGAAAAAAAAAATTCTACGTGAAATATCTTATTTAATTTTGTTATGTATATAAAAAAAAACATAAGCTTATACATGATTTGGTATGTGTTAAGTGTGAACGCATTTGCTGATTGTTGCGTTGTATTGTAGGTTAACAAAAAATGTTTCATAGAGGATAAGTAGGTACTTTTTTAAAGGAGTATTTATATAAAATAAAATATCATATAAAAAATGATCACAAAAAGATTATCACATGTGATGATTTCAATAACAGATGCTAATATATCATACAACTTTGTTATAAGAAAAGTTATCAATAATGATATCAAAAATATGAAGGGCATGTCAAAAAAGGTTCTGTGGTGAAAATTTACATAAATAAAACCTATAAACCTATTTTCTCAAACAAATTTTAATGTGAAATTATGTTTCTTCGAATATTCATAGTTAGTTGGATTGTGTAATGTGTTAATAGGGACTTATTCAATCATTATCCGTGAGAAAGATTTTAGTCATTTTTTATTCTTCCCTAATTTATAAAATTTGTTAAGAAGAATTTTAAGTTGGACCACTAGATTTTCAATTAGGCAAAAGTATCTTATTTCCCATTCAAATATTCTAGTCACAAGTTTTCGCACGACCTAAGAAGATCGTACAATTCATTGGATCGATCTGCAAAAGGTTTTTATGAACTTAATATATTGATTCCCCTAAAAAGTATTGATTTCTTTGGAAAAGTTATGTTGCCCCAAATCCATAGGAGGTGTAAACTTTCTAGAGGTATACAAGAAAGTGGTTCTTGAAAACCTACTATGAAACTTATGCAAGAAAAAAGGACAAACTGTGGATGGTTTGGGTACATAATTATTACGGAGGATCATCTTGACCTAAACTAGACAAGCCAGGAGATAAGATGACCTTAATGTATATCCTTAAATATGATTGATAATGTATTAGTTGTGTTTAAGGTGCTTGAGTAAGACTTGGGGCCAACTGTCCAAGCCTACTAGTTTTTTGTTTGTAAAGTTCTTTCAATACTACACCTTATATATAAAAGTACTTGTATGAACTATATATCGATACTTAATCATAACAATTAAAAGTGAGAATACATATATTTCTTTCATCGTTTGACAACTAATTGATAAATATAAAATCAAAAGATCTCAATTAGTGAGTCAAAGAGAAAGTGATGTATCATGTTCTGCAATTGATGATTTTATAAGACGTGTTGAGAAGAATTTTAAGTTGGACCACTAGATTTCTATCTTATACTGGCATAACTCAGTTAGGCAAACATATCTTGTTTTCCAGTCAAATATTCTAGTTACAAGTCTTTGCACGACCTAAATCGATCATCCAAGCCATTTGATCTATTTGCTAAAGGTTTTTACAAACTAAAAATGTTGATGCCCCTAAAAACGTGTTGATTGCTTGGAAAACGTTATGATGCCCCAAATTCATTGGAGGTGTGAACTTTCTCGAGGTATACAACAAAGTTGTACTTGAAAACCTACTATGAAACTTATACAAGAAAAAAGGACAAATTGTGAATGGTATGACTACATATTTATTACGGAGGATCATCTCAACCTACACTACCCAGGCCTTGATACTACACGACCTTAATGTATATCCTTAATTATGATAGATAATGTATTGATTGTGTTTATGGTGCTTGATCAAGGCTTGGGCCCCAATGTCTAAATCTGCTAGTTTTTTGTTTGTAAAATCTTTAAATACTAAATTTTATATATATATAGAGAGAGAGAGAGAAATGTACTCGTATGAATGAGATATTGATACTAAATCATAACAATAAAAAGTTAGAATACATATCATTCGTACATGTTTTGACAACTAATTCATATATATATAATCAAAAGATCTCAATTTGTAAGTCAAAAGCAAGTGATGTATCATATTCTTTAGTTGATCATATTGAGAGTAAACTTCAAATAAAATAGGAGAAAGTCATTAAGATATATCTATATACATAGAAAATCAAATTGAAATTAAAGGAAAAATTTACCTTGGACCAGAATGCTCTTTCACGCAATTCTTTGAAATAAACGGTTGTTTTCTTCACTAAATCAATCTCCTTCATAGTTTCTTCAATTTGTATCCTTAATTTATTTTGTATGGCAATGCTCCCGTACACAGGATTTTCAGATCTAATCTTAGCCTCTAAAATTAGGGTTTCAACCATTTTTGCCTTTTTTCTCATTGTCAGCAACAGAATTAAGCATCTGTATGATAGTGCTTACTTCGTAAAATCGATTAACATCTTTGAACTCTTCAAACTTATTGGATGGAAAAAATGGAGCTAACGGACAATTCTCCTAACATCGTTTTCTTTGATACTTACATGATGCACATTTATCCCTTGCACTTACATCATTCATCATTCTCATAATAGTTAAAATTAGTCCTAAATAATTACTTAATAGAGAAGTTTATTCCTTATATTTGCCTCTCATACCATGAAATTGTAGAACAATAGAATTGACTAATCATATTATGTAAAGACAAACTGAAATGACGTTTAAATCAAAAAAATAAAAAGTAGGTGGACACCTACTTTTGGTTTTGACTAATTTTTAAGTCATTTAAAATAATTTTAAGTCATTTTTTTATATTATTAGACACTCCCCAACTTATTTTAAGTCGGTTTTAACTTATTTTATGTCATTTGTATATTTTTCAATCACTTTCAGAAATTAAAAATTAACTTTAAAGTAGGTTTGATCAACTTATAAGTCAATCCAAACACCCACTAAATTAGATATTTAATAGATTTGAATGTTTTTCCTTTAAAGGTTAGTGATATGTTTTAGCTTTTTTTGTGGGAAATCTTTCTTGCTAGTAAATATGTTCACATTTGATTGACTGGTTTAGCGTATGTGTGCGCACATGAATTGTATGTCTACCAATAAAAAATATTATGTATAACAACAATTGACTTCAATATAAATGAAATACTTATTTAAATTTAAACAAAAAATCATCACGTTTATACAGTAGTTGAATTTTAAGTAATTAAATAGCTTTCAAACCTGTCAAAACAAATATTGTAGCTGAGTTAACTATATAGTTTTTATAATTATAGATTATTGTATAAGAAAAAAATTAATTATGTATTATTTGATCCAAATATCCGGTTGACTTTTGAAATGCATACATGCTTGAAAGCACTCTGGATACGTTTGTTAAACGTATGCTCCTGCCAATGAATATAATTAAAAATTACATATTAAATGAAATATTATTAAATAATATATGTTACTTATCAAACAAAAATATAATGAATATTTTATTTCCTGAAAATAATAAAAATTTATGATATTCAATGAGTTCAAAACAGAAAACAAAATACATTACAAAAAGTTTTCAATAATGATATATCAAAGAAAAATAATGTACATCACAAAAGTATGCAACATTAAAAATTATAAGTACACTTATTGTTTTGTAGCAAGATAGAAAATTCACTAAATACAATAAAAATGATATGCACAAAAATATTTATATAAAAAAATTAATTTCTAAATATTATAAGTTCCTCAGTAATATAAACAGGGAACGAAAATTCCTATTAATATGTGTAGGTTGGTCTTGAAGACTTAAATAGTAAAAAAATATTGAATCAGTTTTATCTATTTTGAAATATATGTGGTTTTAACTAGACAACCTTTTATCCTAAATATTTAACTTCATTCCTAGTTTAAATAAAGAATACAAACAAAAACACTATATCATTTGTGATTTTATAAGTCAAATTAACGGAGGTAAGATTATGCAGACATTATTTCTATCTTTGTAGGGTAGAAAAGTTGTTCTATATAGGCCTTTAATGTAAATAAATGTAATCAAAGCATCATAGAAAGAACATAATTCGGCAACAAAATAGCTAGCTTGATAAATAAACAAATGAAGCAACATGTAATAGTGAAAATTAGGTGAAAAAGATACCACATGCACACTAAATAATATTACAACACTCGGCTACCTATTATGCTTTTTACCTTTATCTTAGGGTTATATCCTTAGTAAGTCGAAGAAGCGATAAAGTGTCCCTATACCTCTCGTCAAACTTCTCACACCTCCTTAATGATGCATATTGGTTTCTATTTTTCACATGCACGTACCACCAGTGTCGCTTTCTTAATTTTTTCCTCTACGGAATTTATTTCGTATATGCGAAAGAAGGGAGGAATTTTTATGCCGAAAAAATAAGAGAAATTCTCTCTATTATTAGCCGACAAAGGTTAAAGGTCAATACTTTTTAGAAAAAAGACAATCTTTTAGAAAGATCACATGCAACCCTTAGGAAAAACACAACCTTTCCAACTGTCACAACCCTATAGAAAAGATACAACCTTTCTTAAAAGTAACAACTCTTTGACAAAGTCACAACACTTCAGGAGAATCACAACCGTTCATTTCCTGTAACACTCTTAAAACCCAACACCTAGCAAAATATTGCTAATTCTCCAGTAGATACCTTGCTAGAATTGATGCATAATATATGTACAATCATCATCAAACAAGTCACTATTCATATTAATAATATTCACAAATACTTGTATCTTATTTTATGTCTTTCATATATAGATACTCAAAGACATAATTTAATAGATAATTTTTAAGAAAATAGTGTACCGATAGTTCAACTTATACGTGCAAGACACGTAAGCAGAAACTATTTAAATAAAAACAGAACGAGATTGTAATGTTGAAATATTCTCCAACTTTTTATGTTCTTCTTATTTCATCACTAGGACATGATCGTCAAAAAACTATATCAAATATCTTTTTACGTCATCAAAATCAACTTTCTTAAAATCATACTCTAGAGAAACTATGATCTTCATTTCCTCTTCATTGCAAAGTTCAATGTTCCCTAGATCCCGTCACTGTCATTGAAATGAACCCTACAAGATAGAAAAATCAATACGCATGTTAGACATTGCACAAAATGTTTATAGGTAAAATTGATAGTATAAATTTCTTAGAGTTTTGAGTTACTTGAAAGGTGAATTAATTTTTTTAAAAAAAAGGGTTCATTTGGATTGTTATAGAGTTTCCTTCAAGAATACTTATCAAAAATTGCCTCAAAAGTAATTTGATTAAATATATAAAAATTTATAATACGACATGATCTAATTTTTTTCCACATCTTGTTTGGCAAGATTCTCAGTAATGCTCGTAGCTTTTTCCAAAGTTGAGTCAGACTTGTGGCCTTGAAAGCTTTGTGTGCCACTTGTAGAGGTTTCTCCATTTTTCTGCACACAAAAAGAAATAATTGTGCAATCAACTAATTAATTATTTATCATAGAAAATAGAATTTTCTACGTGAAATATCTAATTTAATTCGGTTATGTATGGAAAAAATACATAAACTTATACATGATTTGGTATGTGTTAAGTGTGTATGCATTTAGCTGATTGTTGCATTGTATTTTAGGTTATCAAAAAATGTTTCATGTAGGATATGAAGGTACTTTTTTATAGGAGTATTTATATAAAATAAAATATCATATAAAAAATGATCACAACAAGATTATCACATCTGATGATTTCAATAACAGGTGCTAATATATCATACAACTTTGTTACAAAGAGATATCAATAATGATATCAAAAATAGGAACGGCATGTCAAAAAAGGTTCTGGGGTGAAAATATACATAAAGAAAGCCTATAAACCTAGTTTCTCAAAAAAAAATTAATGTGAAATTAAGTTTCTTCTAATACTAATAGTTAGTTGGATAGTGTAGTGTGTTATTAGGGTTACTTATTCAATCATTATCCGTGAGAAAGATTTTACTAATTTATTAGTCTTCCCTAATTTATAAAATGTATTGGGAAGAATTTTAAGTTGGACCATTAGATTTTCAGTTAGGCAAAGTATCATATTTTCCATACAAATATTCTGGTCTCAACTTTTCGCACGACCTAAGAAGATCCTACAATTCATTTGATCAATCTGCAAAAGTTTTTTATTAACTAAATATGTTGATCCCGTAAAAAGTATTGATTGCTTTGGAAAAGTTATGTTACCCCAAATCCGTTTGAGGTATGAACATCCTAGAGGTATACAGGAATGTGGTTCTTGAAAACCTACTATAAAACTTATGCAAGAAAAAAGGACAAACTTTGGATGGTATGGGTACATATTATTACGGAGGATCATATCGACCTAAACTACCTAAGCCAGGAGATACATGACCTTAATGTATATACTTAAATATGATTGATAATGTATTAGCAATGTTTAAGGTGCTTGAGCAACACATGGGGCCAACTGTCCAAATCTTCTAGTTTTTTGTTTGTAAAGTTCTTTGAATACTATATCTTATATATAAAAAGTATTTGTATGAACGATATATCGATACTAAATCATAAAAATGAAAAGTGAGAATACATATCTTTCGTTCATGGTTTGACAACTAATTGATAAATATAAAATCAAAAGATCTCAATTGGTGAGTCAAAGAGAAAGTGATGTATCATGTTCTGTAATTGATCATTTTATGAGACGTGTTGAAAAGAATTTTAAGTTGGACCACTAGATTTCTATCTTATACTAACATAATTCAGTTAGGCCATGCAATTATTCTAGTTACAAGTCTTTGCATGACCTAAATAGATCATACAAGCCATTTTGATCTATTTGCAAAAGGTTTTTATAAACTTAATATAATGATGCCCCTAAAAAACGTGTTGATTGCTTGGAAAACGTTATGATGCCCCAAATTCGTTGGAGGTGTGAACTTTCTAGAGGTATACAACAAAGTTGTACTTAAAAACCTACTATGGAACTTATACAAGAAAAAAGGACAAATTGTGAATGGTATGGCTACATAGTTATTACGGAGGATCATCTCAAAATACACTATCCAGGCCCGAGATTACACGAACTTAATATATATCCTTAATTATGATAGATTATGTATTGATTGTGTTTATGGTACTTGAGCAAGGCTTGGGCCCCGATGTCTAAATCTGCTAGTTTTTTGTTTGTAAAATTCTTTAAATACTAAATTTTATATATAGAAAAGTACTTGTATAAATGAGATGTTCATACTAAATCATAACGATGAAAAGCTAGAATACATATCATTTGTTAATTTTTTGACAACTAATTCATATATTTATATTTAAAAGATCTCTATTGGTAAGTTAAAAAGCAAGTGATGTATCATGTTCTGTAATTGATTATTTTGACAGTAAACTTTAAATAAAATAGGAGAAAGTCATTAAGATATACGTATATACATAGAAAATCAAATTGAAATTAAAGAAAAAATTTACCTTGGGCAAGAATGCTCTTTCACGCAATTCTTTGAAATAAGCGGTTGTTTTCTTCACTAAATTAATCTCCTTCATAGTTTCTTCAATTCGTAACCTCAATTTCTTTTGTATGGCAATGCTCCCCTACACAGTATTTTCAGATCTAATCTTAGCCTCTAAAATTAGGGTTTCAACCATTTTTGCCTTTTTCTCATTGTCAGTAACAGAATTAAGTATCTGTATGATAGTGTTTACTTTGTAAAGTTGATTAACATATTTGATCTCTTCAAATTTATTGGATGGAAAAAATGGAGCTAACGATCAATTTTCCTTACATCGTTTTCTTTGGTACTTACATGTTGCACATTTACCCCTTGCACCTGCATCATTCATCTTTCTCACAATAGTTAAAAATTAGTCCTAAATAATTACTTAATAGAGAAGTCTATTCCTTATATTTGCCTCTCTTACCATGAAATTATAGAAGAATAGAGTTGACTAATCATATAATAAAAAGACAAACTGAAATGTCTTTTAAGTCAAAAAATAAAAAGTACGGGGAGTCCTACTTTTGTTTTTTGAATTATTTTAAGTCATTTTAAAGGTATTGTAAGTCATTTTTTATATTATCAAACACTCCCCCAACTTATTTTAAGTCAGCTTTGAATTATTTTATATAATTTTTATATTTTTCAATCACTTTCAGAAGTCAAAATTTAACTTTGAAATAGGTTTGACCAACTTTAAGTCAATTCAAACGCCCACTTAATTAGATATTTAATAGATTTTGAATGTTTTTCCTTTAAAGGTTAGTGATATGTTTAGCTTCTTTTTTTTTTTAAGGAAATCTTTCTTGCTAGTTAATAGGTTCACATTTGATTGACTAGTTTAGCGTATGTTGTCATGCATGAATTGTATGTCTACCAATTAAAAAATGCATACATGCTTGAAATTTCAAAATGCATAGATGCTTGAAATCATTCTAGATATGTTTGTTAAACTTGTGCACCTCCCAATGAGCAAAATTAAAAGATATATATTAAATGAGATATTATTAAATAATATACGTTAGTTATAAAACAAAAAATAAAAGGAATATTTAATTTCCTGAAAATAATAAAAATTTATGATATTCAATGAGCTCAAAATAGAAAAACAAAATACATCACAAAAGTTTTCAATATTGAAATGTCAACGAAAAATTACATACATCACAAAAGTAATCAACTTTTAATATTATAAGTAGACTTATTGTTTTGTTGCAAGATTGAAAATTCACTAAATACATAAATATGATACACACAAAAATATTATATTATAAAATTAGTTTCTAAATATTATAAGTTCCTCTGTAATTTAAACAAGGAACCAAAACTCCTCTTAATATGTATAGGTTGGTTTTGAAGACTGAAATAGTAAAAAAAATATTGAAATTAGTTTTATCTAATTTGAAATATATATGGTTTTAACTAGATAACCTTTTATCCAAAATATTAAACTTCCTACCTAGTTAAAATAAAGAATACAAACAATAACAATATATTAGTTGTGATTTTTTAAGTCAAATTAACAGAGGTATGATTATGCAGAAATTATTTCTATATTTGTATGGTAGAGAACTTATTGTAGATAGGTTGTTAATGTAAAATAAATGTAATCAAAGCATCATAAAAAGAAAATAATTCGGCAAAAAAATAGTATCTACATAAATTAACAAATGAAGCAATATATAATAGTGAAAATTAGGTAAATAAGATGCTACATGCACACTAAATAATATTACAACACTCGGATACCTATTATTCTTTTTACCTTTATCTTAGGGTTATATCCTTAGTAAGTTTAAGAAGCGATACAGTGTCCCTAATTACCTCCCCCCCCCCCCAGTTTCTTCTTTGTTTACCTATACCTCTTGTCAAACTTCTCACACCTTCTTAATGTTGCATATTGGCTCCTATTCTTCACAGGCACTTACCACAAGTCTCGTTTTCTTAATTTTTTTCACTACAGAATTTATTTTGTAAGAAATGTATGCAGAAGAAGGGACAAATTTTATGGAAAAAAAATAAAAGAAATTCTCTCTATTTATAGCCGAAAAAGGTTAAAGGTCAACACTTTTTTAGGAAGAAGACAATCTTTCAGAAAGGTCACAGGCAACCCTTTGAAAAAGGCACAACCTTTTCAACGGTCACAACCCTCTAGAAAAGGTACAACCTTTCTTAAAGGTCACAAATCTTTGGCAAAGTCACAACCCTTCATTTACTGTAACACTCTTAAGACCCAACACCTAGCAAAATATTGCTAATGCTCCAGATAGATACCTTGCTAGGATTGATGCATAATATATGTACAATCATCAACAAACTGATAGAAAAAATAGAATCTAGAAATATATCAATAAGTTAAAAATACGATATAGAAGAGAAAGAAAATATTATTTAAGGAGTTGTTTTTTACTAAATGACTTAAAGAGCTGCCTATACAATTTTTTATATGCTAAAACTGTTAGTTTTAATAATTCAGTTTTTGTAAATTAGAGTTCTGTTAGAAAATAAATTATTATTTGTTTTGTTTGTCCTTGTCTTTAAGAAGTAGTTTAAATGTGGGATGTTACCTAGGTTTTAGGAGAAAATCTTGTAGGATAATTACTATATTTTAGCTTAACGTTTACTATGTTTTTGGTTATTAGAATGACTGCATCGCAGTTTTTTTTCAGTCAATGAAAAATTCTTTTCTATCAGTCCTCTCTTCTTCTCTATTGTGTTTTACTCACAGAACAATATATCTCTGGAATTTGTTTGCATAAGGAGAAAGAGCAGGGGAGGAAAGACAAGAAAAGAGGAAGAGAGAAAGAGCGAGGGGAGAGAGAAAGAAATAATATGAGAGCGCGAAGGAGACACGGAGAGAGAAAGGGGAGAGAGATGAGTGATTCATGTAACTAGTTTAGAGTATATGTAATTATTTTAAAGTATAGGGAGATCCAATTGATATGGTGGGGACGTTTATCTAATTTGGGAGTACTTTCAATTTTAGAAGAATTTACGTATAGTGATGTAAGCAACCATAGGAATATCCCAAATAAACAATTTACGATGGGCATGGCCTAGTAATTTTATATTAAATTAGACTACTTATGTTTAATTGAAATTCATGAAGCCATCATTTTTTAGTGTATATACTATTATACAATATTATACATTGCATATGCACCATTCTATATTATTGTATATTATACATATATTTTCTATAAAATGTATATGTAACAATATAATTTGTATACTCATGTGTAGGCATTGTATACAATGTTTGGTTAATGATTGTAAACACCTATGTTGTTTGTGAAACTTTATTTAGTTTCAAAGCTAATATATGTATTTGTGTTTTAATGATTATTGATATATATGTGTTCTGTGTTTATGTTTACCTGATACGTAGAGCTCATGAACAATCGAAGAAGAAGAGAAGAGCAAAAAAGTATTTGTACCAAAATTATTAAACATATATTAATTAAAGTATAAAAACTTACCAACCACGGATCTGAAGATATCGTTGATGTGTCATTAACTTATAGCACATTCGACGCCCAAAACAAAGGATTAACACAAGAAACCAAGCATGTTTTTGTCGACATGATGTTCTTTTGGTTTAATGTGCAGGAAATACTTGTTTAATTAAGTGTTGAATGAAAAAAGAGAAGCTGAAATGGAAGTGTAGCAGTTGTTGATGGAAGGATATACTATCCGTGTAGGTCTAAATGGCACATGAAATTGCTTGTGGAAGTGGTCTAGAAGAAAAGAAGGGAAAATGTAACTACACAACACGCAAGATGGTCCGCAGTGACCTATACAGACCGTAAAGTGATTCATGGGAAGCTGCAACAGAGGTTGAAAAAATTGACCGAGTGTTGAATTACAATAGGCATTAACGGACCATGAAAATCTTCATGGGCCATCTTCATTGCTCGTGAATGTTTGTTGGCAGAGTTACTTTCCTACTTCATGCAAGAATCTTTTTTTTCTAAGACTATAATTAATTACTTAGTGTTTTATTTTGAATTATTATTGATATTGTGAGACAACTTCTTATTGCAGAGACGACAAGTTCCTTATTTTGAAGACACTTTTTGATACTTGATCATCATTTTGATCTTGATTTCATGTTCTTAATCAAGAAGTATTGGTTTTTATTATTGTTTGTCTATTTTCTAAACATTCATCAATCTTCTGTCATTGTTTTGTTAAGAACATGAGCGGCTAAGCACCACAACTAGGGTTGTGGGTAGACGTGGCATGGTATGATATATACCGAATTACCACATGGTACCAAAATTTCTACTATCGTGACTTTGATATTATGGTATTTGGTATAGTATATGGTATACATTTAATTTTTTTTGGTTTTCGATTTGGTATTTGGTATTTAGAAATAATATACCAAATGCCAAACTGAAGTATATAGTTACATAAATAACATATACATTATTAAAATGCTAACAAATATGCAACCTAGTATTAGTATAAATTAAATGTTTAGTAGTTGTTTGTACTTTTTTTTGAATATATATTTCTACACATGAAATGTGTTCATATGATATAATTGAGACATTTTTTAGTTGTCGATGTCATTATACTCTATTATAAGAGTATATATTACAAGAGGTTGAACAAACTATGGTTACCAATTAACCATATTGTATAGGACCGAAATTCAACTTTAAAATACTGAACTATACCAAATGAAATTGGTATGGTAATGGTTTAAAGTTTTAAAAACTAAATACCAAAATTATGGTACCAAAACATTGAAATATCGTACCGTACAATACCATGCCCACCCCTAGTTGTGGGAGCCATGACTATGATACAACGCTAAAATCAACCACGAATAACTTTTAATTGATATTAGTATGCTTCATTTCTATTTTCATATTGATTCCTTTCTAACGAGTGCACACGTTAGAACTTGCCTATATTCATTTCTTATTCAAGAGAAAAGTATATGATAAAGAAAATTAAGAAACGAATCTAACAACTTGATTTGAAGACTTGAGCTTGAGAGAGGATAGTTCTCTGGCCAGGTATGCATGGGTAAAAATTGAAACACTCTAAGACCGACATGAGAGAAATGACATTCATTTAATAGGGCGGAAAAGTTTTAGGTGTACACAACTTGCTATGAATATATGCATTGTATCAAAAGATAGTTATGTGTGCAAAATCTGAGATGGAGTCTAAAGATCACGGAGAACACAATTCTAGTCTATTCTTGTTGACAATAAAACATTGCAGCTGTCATATGTTACTGTTAGTATTTAACACTAAATACAACTGGTTACTTAGACATTAAAACAAACCCAACATTTACTTTATGCAATTTTGATGAGGAAGCCAAACATCTGAACAACCAGGGGTTTCCAGAATTATAACTCGAGATGGAAGATATATTGACAAAGGTGTTGCAGATGGTTGAATCTACAAAACGATTTATCCAACATGATTCGGCTGGTGGATTCAGCACAATAAATGGGTCAACTCTCAGCCTCACTGAACCAAAGAAAAAGTGGGACACTGCCAAATGACACATTTTAGAACCCAAAAAGGATGGGCACTCCATGGCTAGCTATCACAACTTGGAGTGTTAAATCACTACCAAAACCTATACATGCAAGTATTGAGCAGAAAACAAGTGTATATCTAGACGCAGAAAGAGGCAAGTAAAGGAGGGCTGGAAGAGCAAGAAACATCTAAAGATTTAGATACCATACAAGAGAAGTCAAAGAGCCTATGGTAGAGGTTGCACAATCTTTACAACAGATTCACAGACCCCCTTCATTTTTGCAAAGGCTTAAATATACAGCTGAAGAAGGAAAGTTCATCTCCATGCTTTATCAGCTTTCAGTAAATATCCCATTGTGGATGTTTTGGAACATCTGCAAGGCTATACCAAGTTCATGAAAGGATAGGTGACAAAGAAGAGAGGATCCATGTGCATTTACTATATCTTGAACAATTGGAGTATTTGACTTCGTTAAAGCTCTATGTGGTTTTGGAGCCATCTTCAACCTCATGCAGCTGGCAATATACAAATAATTGGACTTGGGAACTCCATAACCTACAGCCATGTGGCTGATGATGGTTGATAGGTCCGTAAAAAGACCCGCAGGTATTATGTGCGATGTATTGGTGAAATTTGGCAGTTTCATCTTTCCGGCTGACTTTGCGATTTTAAATTGTGATGTTGATTTTGAAGTCCCCATAATTTTGGGGAGGCCATTTTTGCCCACCGATAGTGCACTGTTGATGTGGAAAGTGGTGGGTTGAAGTTTATACTATATATAATGAGGAGCTGAAATTTAAGGTGTTCAAATATATGCAGCATCCGCAACATATTAGTGTGGTGTCTGCTATTGATAAAACTGATGATGATGATGGGGTCATTAATTTTCCTATAGAAGAACATTTCATTGTAGAAATCTTTTCATGTCAATTGTGAACTTTGATGATGTTTTAAAAATAGATTTTGTGGAGACTAAATTTAAATGCATTGCATAGTGTGGAATCAAATTTGTACTGTCCTACGAAGTTAGACCTGGATTTGAGAAACAGGCAGACTCCTCCAGCAAAATCATCCTTTGAGGAGCCACATGTGCTTGAATTGAAGCAACAGCCTAGCAGAGGTATGTGTTTTTGGGAGAAAATAACACTTCACCAGTTATTGTGGCTGCAGATTTGTATATGAGCAAGTACAGGCACTGGTGAAGGTACTTAAAGATTTAAAAAGACAATTGGTTGGACCATTGCTAATATGGTTGGTATACCCCCTGTTATTTGGTTGCTTATTTGGTACCATGTTGGTGGTACTCACTTCTTACTTCTTCACTTGTGTCGGTTCTGAGCCCCCACCCGTGTGATATTTTTTTTTCTTCTTGTGATCTAGAGGCTCGTGTAAGGACTTGTGAGGTAGATTCTCATCATCCTAACGGGTCATCTTTTCCTTTTATTATTTTTTTCTATTTGAGAAGCAAATACATTGACATTTATTTATCTTTTGAATTTTGTATTAAATTAGTGACTTGTTGTAACGACCTGTTTAGTCGTTTTGAGCAGCAGATTTTATTTCTGGAAAACTGGCTAAAACCACGGACCCCACGACGGACCGTCACAGGCACGACGGACCGTCGCAGGGTCTCGTTTCAATATACTTAGGAATTCTGAAATTGGGTACTGAAAATCGACTCTCTGTAATCTGTGATGAAGGTGCAGGACGGACCGTCACAGGTGTGACGGACCGTCACAGTCCTCCTAGGTGTGCTTGATATTGTGATAAAATAAGCATGATAAAGCTATTGAATCCTAAATCTTGAAAGAACCCTAATTCACTTGTTAATGATGATGCCTTGGTGTAAAAGAAGGCTTGATAAATTATATAATGAGATTGATGATGCCTTAGTATAAAAGAAGGCTTGATAAATTATATAATGAGATTGATGATGCCTTAGTATAAAAGAAGGCTTGATGAATTAGGGGATCGGGTGCCACGTTCCGGTACCAGGATAGAATATGAGGATCGGAGTGTCACGTTCCGACACAGGATAGTATATGGATCGGGTGCCACGTTCCGGTACCAGGATAGTATATGAGGATCGGAGTGTCACGTTCCGACACCAGGATAGTATATGAGGATCGGAGTGTCATGTTCCGACACCAGGATAGTATATGGATCTGGTGCCACGTTCCGGTACCAGGATAGTATATGAGGATCGGAGTGCCACATTCCGGCACCAGGATAGAAATAGAGGAGCGGAGTGTCACGTACCGACACAAGAGAAAGAAAGATAATGAATCTTGAAAGATAATGAATACACTCAATCTAACGAACTTAATTCCCAAATGAGTATGGTATTGAGGCTTGAGTCCTCATGTGTGAACTCGGTTGTATTTATTGATGAATTAATATTGATTGCTACATGTGAGTATTGTAGTTGATTTACATTATTATTGATATATACTGTTCCCTATTTTGAGTTGGCCGATGATATCTACTCAGTACTTGTGGTTGTACTGACCCCCTACTTTTATGTTTTCTTCTTTGTTATTTGTGTAATGCAGCAAACGTTCCGTCAACTTCAACTCAACAGTAGATCTAGCCAGTCTTCACTTCATCGGAAATTCAGGGTGAGCTAATGCGTCTAGCTTGGACTGGGTCTTCTTCTTCAAGTCTTGATGCCTTGAACTTCCGGCATGGACTAGCTAGTATTTGTTTTAGCTTCTTAGACTGTTTTAGTTTAGCAATTTGAGATAGATGTTCTTGTGATGATGACTTCCAGATTTTGGGGATAATAATAATAGTTTTGAATTGTTTTATTAATGAGTTTAAGTCTTTCGCATTTCTTTTGTTGATATGTATTAAAATGTAAAGGTTAGATTGGTTGGTTCGCTCACATAGGAGGGTAAATGTGGGTGCCAGTCGCGTCCCCGATTTGGGGTGACAAACTTGGTATCAGAGCATTAGGTTCATTGGTCTCATCACACAAGAACGAGTCTAGTAGAGTCTTAAGGAACGGTAGGGGGACGCCTTTATTTTTCTTGAGAGGCTATAAAACTTTAGGAAAATTCCATTCTTTCATTCTTTCTTTCGTGCTACTACTTGAGTCCAATTGGTATCTAGGTGATACAAATTGGTATCTGACCATCTTCACTCTATTTCGCAGATGGTTAGAACTAGAGCAACGACCGCACCAGCAGCAACAACGGCAATACAAGAAACATCTGAGCCAGCCACTGGGGCTGTGGCTCGAGGAAGAACAGTGGCAAGAGGCCACGGTAGAGGTCGTGGGAGGACGTCCTCTAGAGGAAGAGGACGAGCACCTAGTCCATCTGATGCTAGGGCGGTGACTCCTCCACCGACTGAGGAGGTAGTAAGAGAGGGTGAGGAAGGGGAGAATGAACAAGGGCAGAATGAGGAATGCCACCCAAACCTACCCCAGAGATGATCAATCAGGTTCTTGCTTATCTTAGCGGGTAATCTGATCACGGTCAGGCACCTCCAGTGGTTTCTGCACCAACACCTCCGGTTTCAGAGATACGACATGCGGCTACTATGGCTCTCCGCATGGATGCATCATTGGGAATAGACACATTTCCACGTCTGACTACTGGGCCTATTATGACAAATGATCAGCATGAACTTTTTAGAAAGTTCTTGAAATTGAAACCTCTAGTCTTTAAGGGCGCAGAATCAGAGGATGCCTACGATTTTCTGGTTGATTGTCATGAGCTACTACACAAGATGGGTATAGTAGAACGGTTTGGCGTTGAGTTCGTGAGCTATCAGTTTCAAGGGAACGCCAAAATGTGGTGGCGGTCACATGTTGAGTGTCAACCAACAGAGGCACCACCTATGACTTGGGAATCATTCTCTAGCTTGTTTATGGAGAAGTATATCCCAAGGACTCTGAGAGATAGAAAAAGGGATGAGTTCTTGAGTCTAGAGCAAGGAAGGATGACGGTTAACGCATATGAGGCTAAGTTTCGTGATTTATCAAGGTATGCCGCCCAACTCTGTTTTCGTCCACAAGAACGAATCCGCCGTTTTGTGAAGGGGTTGAGGTCAGAATTGCGGATTTCAGCCTTACAGATAGCGGCAATGGCAACATCCTTTCAAGAGGTGGTAGACTTTGTGATAGAGGTGGAAGGAGTGAAGTCAGATGACTTCACCACAACGTCGACATCAAAGAGGTTTCGAAAGGGAGGTGAGTTCAACGGTTCATATACTAGAGGACAGAGTTCTGGAGGCTACTCAGTTCGACCAATTCAGTCTTCACTACAGACTGTAGTTGGGGGTCCACCTCAGACCGGTCAACACTTCTCTGAGAGGCCGACGCGTGAACCCAGAGAATGTTATGGATGTGGGGAGATTGGACACATTAAGAGGTATTGTCCAAACCAGAGTTACAGAACCCCAATAGCTAGAGGTAGAGGTGGTCATGGTAGAGGCCGTTATTCTGGAGGGCGTGGTGACCGAGGTAATGGTGGTCACCAAAACGGTAGAGGTGATGGGAAAACTGGAGCCCCTACATCACAACATGGTCAGGGCAACGGGCAAACCAACGAAAGGGCCCATTGTTATGCTTTCCCTGGGAGATCGGAGGCGGAGACATCTGATGCTGTTATCACAGGTAATCTTCTGGTTTGTGATTGCATGGCTTCCGTATTGTTTGACCCTGGATCCACATTTTCTTATGTATCTTCCTCATTTGCTAATGGTCTAAATTTACATTGTGAATTACTTGACATGCCTATTCGTGTATCTACTCTACGGTGGGTGAGTCTGTGATAGTCGAAAACTGTATAGGTCTTGTTCGGTGAATTTTGTGGGGAGCAACACTTATGTAGATTTGGTTATTTTAGAAATGGGTGACTTTGATGTAATTCTGGGTATGACTTGGCTTCCCCGAATTTTGCTATTTTGGATCCCCGAATTTTGCTATTTTTGGATTGCAATGCAAAAACTGTGACGTTAGCTAAACCTGGGGCAGATCCGTTAGTGTGGGAGGGTGACTACACTTCCATCCGGTGCGCATCATCTCCTTTCTTCGCGCTAAGAAATGGTGAGTAAAGGGTGTTTAGCTTTCTTGGCACATCTCAAGGATGACACTACCCAAGTACCCTCGATTGAGTCAGTTTCGGTAGTCCGTGAGTTTTTGGATGTGTTCCCTGCAGATCTTCCTGGCATGCCACCGGATAGGGATATTGATTTCTGCATTGATTTGGAACCAGGTACTCGCCCCATTTCTATACCCCCTTATAGAATGGCTCCCGCCGAATTAAGAGAGTTAAAGGCTCAACTTCAAGAATTGTTGAGTAAAGGCTTCATTAGACCAATGCATCTCCTTGGGGTGCTCCGGTTTTGTTTGTGAAGAAGAAGGATGGGAGTTTTCGGATGTGCATAGACTATAGACAACTGAACAAGGTAACTATTAAGACAAGTATCCTCTTCCTCGCATTGATGACTTGTTCGATCAGTTACAGGGTGCTTGTGTCTTCTCTAAAATTGACTTGAGATCCGGTTATCATCAATTGAAAATACGGGCAACGGATGTACCAAAGACTGCTTTTCGGACTAGGTATGGCATTATGAATTTGTAGTGATGTCCTTTGGTCTTACAAATGCCCCCGCTGCTTTCATGAGCTTGATGAATGGGATATTTAAGCCGTATTTGGATCTCTTTGTGATCGTATTTATAGATGATATACTGGTATATTCTAAAAGTAGGGAGGAACATGAGGAGCATTTGAGAATGTATTGGAAATGTTGAGGGAGAGAAAGCTTTATGCCAAGTTCTCTAAGTGTGAGTTTTGGCTAGATGCCGTGTCCTTCTTGGGGCATGTGGTTTCTAAGGAAGGAGTGATGGTAGATCCTTCTAAGATTGAGACAGTGAAGAATTGGGTAAGACCCACTAATGTGTCAGAAATACGGAGTTTTATTGGGTTAGCTAGCTACTACCGCCGATTTGTCAAGGGATTCTCTTCTATTGCTTCCCAATTGACGAACTTGACTAAGCAGAATGTTCCATTTGTATGGTCGGATGAGTGCGAGAAAGTTTTCAGAAACTCAAGACTTTGTTGACTACTGCACCTATCCTCACCTTGCCGTTAGAGGGTAAGAATTTCATTGTCTATTGTGATGCATCCTATACGGGTTTGGGTGCAGTGCTAATGCAAGAAAAGAATGTGATTGCTTATGCTTCAAGACAATTAAAAGTGCATGAACGTAACTATCCAACTCATGACTTAGAATTGGCCGCGGTAGTATTTGCATTGAAGCAATGGAGGCATTATTTATATGGGGTTAAGTGTGAAATCTATACGGATCATCGTAGTTTACAGTATGTCTTTACTCAGAAAGATTTGAACTTAAGACAAAGGAGATGGATGGAACTACTGAAGGACTACGATATCACTATCTTGTATCATCCGGGGAAGGCGAACGTTGTGGCAGATGCCTTGAGTAGAAAGGCCGGAAGCATGGGAAGTCTAGCTCATTTGCAAGCTTCTAGACGCCCATTGGCTAGAGAAGTGCAGATTTTGGCTAATGACCTCATGAGGTTAGAAGTAAATGAGAAGGGAGGATTGTTAGCTTGTGTGGAGGCAAGATCCTCCTTCCTTGACAAGATTAAGGGGAAGCAGTTTGACGATGAGAAATTGATCCGGATTCGAGATAAAGTGTTGCAAGGAGAGGCTAAAGAAGCAACAATCGACGAGGAAGGTGTTTTGAGGATCAAGGGAAGGGTATGTGTACCCCGCATAGATGATTTGATCACCACTATCTGACAGAGGCTCATAGTACAAGGTATTCTATACATCCGGGTGCAACCAAGATGTATCGTGACCTAAAGAAGCACTTTTGGTGGAGTAGAATGAAACGTGATATCGTTGACTTTATTGCCAAATGTCCAAACTGTCAACAAGTAAAGTACGAACACCAGAGGCTTGGAGGAACGCTTCAGAGAATGCCCATTCCGGAATGGAAGTGGGAGAGAATCGCAATGGACTTTGTGGTTGGTCTTCCAAAGACAATGGGTAAGTATGACTCCATTTGGGTGATTGTTGATAGGTTAACGAAGTCTGCTCATTTCATTCCGGTCAAGGTGACTTACAATGCAGAGAAGTTAGCAAAAATCTACATCTCAGAAATCGTTCGATTGCATGGGGTTCCACTATCCATCATATCAGATAGAGGTACGCAGTTTACTTCTAAGTTTTGGAAAACATTGCATGCCGAATTGGGTACTAGGTTGGACCTTAGCACTGCATTTCACCCTCAGACCGATGGTCAGTCTGAGCGAACGATTCAAGTGTTGGAGGATATGCTTCGTGCATGCGTGATAGAGTTTGGTGGCCATTGGGATAGCTTCTTACCTTTGGCAGAGTTTTCATACAATAATAGCTATCACTCCAGTATTGATATGGCCCCATTCGAAGCATTGTATGGGAGGAGTGTAGATCTCCCATTGGGTGGTTTGATGCATTTGAGGTTAGACCTTGGAGTACTGACCTCTTAAGGGATTCGTTAGATAAGGTGAAGTGCATTCAAGAAAAGCTTCTAGCGGCGCAAAGTAAACAAAAGGAATATGCAGACCGAAAGTTAGAGACTTGGAGTTCATGGAGGGTGAACAAGTCTTGTTAAGGTTTCACCATGAAAGGGGTGATGCGGTTTGGCAAAAGAGGTAAGCTAAGTTCAAGGTATATTGGACCATTTGAGGTACTAAAGCGAGTAGGGGAGGTGGCGTATGAATTAGCCTTGCCCCCAGGGCTGTCCGGAGTGCATCCGGTTTTCATGTGTCCATGTTGAAAAGATACCATGGAGATGGAAACTACATTATCCGT
The DNA here is from genome assembly GCA_027705065.1 of Solanum peruvianum. Lineage (NCBI taxonomy): Eukaryota > Viridiplantae > Streptophyta > Magnoliopsida > Solanales > Solanaceae > Solanum > Solanum peruvianum. The sequence goes on along the minus strand of JAKWJD010000314.1, from coordinate 1,870 downwards.
TGGGATTCAGCTTTGCTTGATGAGAATTTGACTTATGAGGAGGAACCAGTTGCTATTTTAGATAGAGAGGTTCGCAAGTTGAGGTCGAGAGAGATTGCATCCATCAAAGTTCAATGGAAGAAATCGACCGGTTGAAGAGGCTACTTGGGAGAAGGAGGCAAATATGCAAGAAAAATACCCACATCTGTTTACAGATTCAGGTACTCCTTTTCGCCATTGTTTTTTCTCTTTTGATCATTCGGGGACGAACGATGGGTAAATTGGTATCTATTGTAACGACCTGTTTAGTCGTTTTGAGCAGCAGATTTTATTTCTGGAAAACTGGCTGAAACCACGGACCCCACGACGGACCGTCACAGGCACGACGGATCGTCGCAGGGTCTCGTTTCAATATACTTAGGAATTCTGAAATTGGGTACTGAAAATCGACTCTCTGTAATCTGTGACGAAGGTTCAGGACGGCCGTCACAGGTTGTGACGGACCGTCACAGTCATCCTACGTGTGCTTGATATTGTGATAAAATAAGCATGATAAAGCTATTGAATCCTAAATCTTGAAAGAACCCTAATTCACTTGTTAATGATGATGCCTTGGTGTAAAGAAGGCTTGATAAATTATATAATGAGATTGATGATGCCTTAGTATAAAAGAAGGCTTGATAAATTATATAATGAGATTGATGATGCCTTAGTATAAAAGAAGGCTTGATGAATTAGGGGATCGGGTGCCACGTTCCGTACCAGGATAGAATATGAGGATCGGAGTGTCACGTTCCGACACACCAGGATAGTATATGGATCGGGTGCCACGTTCCGGTACCAGGATAGTATAGAGGATCGGAGTGTCACGTTCCGACACCAGGATAGTATATGAGGATCGAAGTGTCACGTTCCGACACCAGGATAGTATATGGATCAGGTGCACGTTCCGGTACCAGGATAGTATATGAGGATCGGAGTGCCACGTTCCGGCCCAGGATAGAAATAGAGGAGCGGAGTGTCACGTACCGACACAAGAGGAAGAAAGATAATGAATCTTGAAAGATAATGAATACACTCAATCTAACGAACTTAATTCCCAATGAGTATGGTATTGAGGCTTGAGTCCTCATGTGTGAACTCGGTGTATTTATTGATGAATTAATATTGTTATTGCTACATGTGAGTATTGTAGTTGATTTACATTATTATTGATATATACTGTTCCCTATTTTGAGTTGGCCGATGATATCTACTCAGTACTTGTGGTTGTAATGACCCCCTACTTTTATGTTTCTTCTTGTTATTTGGTGTAATGCAGCAAACGTTCTGTCAACTTCAACTCAACAGTAGATCTAGCCAGTCTTCACTTCATCGGAAATTCAGGGTGAGCTAATGCGTCTAGCTTGGACTGGGTCTTCTTCTTCAAGTCTTGATGCCTTGAACTTCCGGCATGGACTAGCTAGTATTTGTTTTAGCTTCTTAGACAGTTTAGTTTAGCAATTTGAGATAGATGTTCTTGTGATGATGACTTCCAGATTTTGGGGATAATAATAATAGTTTTGAATTATTTTATATTAATGAGTTTAAGTCTTCCGCATTTCTTTTGTTGATATTGTATTAAATGTTAAAGGTTAGATTGGTTGGTTCGCTCACATAGGAGGGTAAATGTGGGTGCCAGTCGCGTCCCCGATTTTGGGTCGTGACACTTGTATAAGTGATAATCAAATGTTGTTCCGCCTTCATTTTGTTCCGCTTATCTTTTCCTTTTCCTTTCATTTTTAGTTGGATTGAGACTGACTTGTCTTAGTGGGAATAGACAAGTGTCATTACATTCATTTTCGTTCATGACATTCTCAAAGATTATGTTATGAAATTATAATTTTAAGGA